>APFE030828104.1:111414-130906 GCA_000404065.3 Pinus taeda
AATAGAAACAAAAATAAGTCATCGAGTGGGAGATCTAAATCTAGAGGGAGATCTAAATCTCCAGGAAAACTTGTAAAGGTGGTGTGCTGGAAATGCGGAAAGGAAGGGCACTACAAAAGGACAGTAAACCTAAAGCTCCTAACAAAGGAAAGGGATCTGATGATGCTCCTTCTGCAGAGGCGAAAACCACCTCAGATGAAGGTGGGGATGTGTACTTGGCTTCTTCAAGTACACATGTAGATCATGAAGCATAGTTGATTGACTCAAGTGCATCCTTTCACTTCACTCCCCATAGAGAGTGGTTCTGCGAGTATGAGAAATATGATGGTGGTGATGTATTATTAGGGCATGATAGGAAGGCTAGAATCATTGGTCGCATAAAACTAAAGTTGAAGTTGCAAGGTGGAAGGGTTAGAACACTTCCGGGTGTTCTGCATATTCCTGCATTGGCTAGAAATCTGATTTCTGTAAGCAAGCCAGATGATGCAGGTGTAAAAATAGTGTTCGAGAAGGATACCAGCAAGATGGTTTGGGGGGCACTGGTATTGATGCAGGGAGTTCGAATTGGAACTCTGTAAAAGATGCAAGGTAGCACTGTTGTTGATGGGTGCAATAGTTCCGTGGTTCTTGAAAGTGGAGCAGAAAATCTAGTGGTCTTTGGAGAGAAGATCATGCTATGGCATCAAAGTCTTGGACATATTGGAGAGAAGGGCCTTCGAAAACTTCATGGTAAAGGTATGGTAGAAGGTATGAGTAATAGCTCTCTGGATTTTGATTTCTGTGAAAATTGTGTATATGGGAAAAAGAATCGGGTGAGGTTCCCCTCTGGTGGTAAGAGGGCGAAACAGATATTAGAGGTTGTGCACAGTGATGTGTTTGGACCTGTGAAGGTTCCGTCACCAGGTAAGTCTATGTACTATGTATCATTTATAGATGACTTCTCAAGGAATACATGGATATATTTCCTTAAGAAGAAATCTGAAGTCTTTGACAGGTTTAAAGAATTTAAGGCTCCGGTGGAAAACCAGACAGAGAAGAAGATAAAGGTACTGAGAACAGATAACGATGGAGAGTTTTGTAGTAAGGAATTTGAAGAATTCTGTAAGAAGTGTGGTATAGCACAACAGAAGACTACTCCATATACACCTCAGCAAAATGGAGTTGCAGAAATAATGAACAAGACGTTGATGGAAGGGGCAAGAAGCATGCTCAGTGGTGCTGGGTTAGGACATAAATTCTTGGTAGAGGCGATGGAGACAACATGTTACCTGGTCAATAGATCACCTTCATCAGCGTTGGAGGATAAGAATCCACAAGAGGTATGGACTGGTAAGAAGCCTTCTCTTTCACATCTGAGGGTATTTGGATGTGATGCATATGTACATGTTCCAAAGGAGAAACGAACCAAGTTGGATGGTAAATTTGAAAAGTGCGTCTTTATTGGGTATAAGGATGGTTTAAAGGGTTATAAGCTTTGGAACCCAGTAACAAGTAAGGTTGTGTACAGTCGAGATGTGGTGTTCAGAGAGGTGAAAGATGTTATTAAACATTAAGTCCAACCAAAGGAACATGAGAGGATAGAGTTTGAGCTAAAGGAGGAAGAATCATACTCTACAGCAGAGGAGGAATCAGAAGATGAAGAGCCACAAACTCTGGGTGTGAGAAGATCAGTTTGAGAAAGAAGGTAGCCAGAAAGGTATAGTCCATTTGCTTTCTGTTCAAACTTTGCTTTGTATGTTACTGATGATGATCCCAGAACTGTGAGGAAGCAGTGGATTCAGAGGATGGAAAACTCTGGAAAGAGGCCATGGTTGATGAAATGGCATCTTTGCACAAAAATGAGGCTTGGGATCTCGTGGAGTTACTGGCTGGAAGGAAACCCATTGGTAGCAAATGGGTGTTCAAGAAGAAGACAAATGCATAAGGAAAGGTGGAGAAATACAAAGCTTGGTTGGTAGCAAAAGGTTATTCCTAGGTGACGAGAACTGAATTTGGTGATATTTTTTCTCCTGTTGCCAAGGTAACTTCTATTTATATTACTTTTATATGTTGCTGTGGCTTTTGATTTTGATGGATGTGAAGACAACATTTCTTCACGGGGATCTAGAAGAGGAGATCTACATGAAGCAACCTGAAGGCTTTGCGATGAAGGGTAAGAAAGAATTGGTATGCAAGTTAAAGAAGTCTCTGTATGGGTTAAAACAATTACCAAGGATGTGGTATCAGAAATTTGACACATTTATATGGGGACTTGGCTTCACCAGAAGCAAGGCAGATCATTGTGTGTATTTTAAATTAATTGTTGACCATGTTATTTATCTGGTCTTGTATGTGGATGATATGTTGCTGGTTGGAAATGACAAAGAAATTATCCAGGATTTGAAGACCCATTTGTCCTCCAAATTTGATGTGAAGGATCTTGATGCTGCAAACTATATTTTGGGCATAGAAATTAAAAGAGATCGGACAAAGAGGAAGCTCTAGTTAGACCAGAGGAAGTATGTCGAGACAATATTGTAGGGGTTCAATATACAGGATAGTAAAACGATGAAGGTTCCTATTCTTGTAGGTGTAAAGTTGTCTACTGAATAGTGTCCCAAGATACAAGAAGAGGAAGAGGACATGTCCCGTGTTCCATATGCAAGTGCAGTCGGTAGCTTGATGTATGTGATGGTCTATACTAGACTAGACATTGCATATGCAGTGGGAGTATTGAGTAGGTTTATGTCAAAACCAGGGAAGGAGCACTGTACAATAGTGAAGCGGGTTTTCAGGTATTTGCGTAGCACTAGTGATTAGGGTTTGTGCTACCAAGGAAGACCAGGATTGGAAAAAGTGTTGGATATTCGTGGCTTTTTTGATGCAGACTGGGTTGGATATCTGGATCAAAGAAGATCTACAAGTGGGTATGTGTTTAACCTATTTGGAGGTGCAGTCAGTTGGATGAGTAAGAAACAATCTATAGTGGCACTATCAACTACAGAGGCAGAATACATGGCAACCACTGATGCAAGTAAGAAAGCAGTTTGGTTGCAAAGATTATGTTCAAGTATGAGGTTAGTACAGGGAGCTATAAGGATAGACTGTGAGCCAAAGTGCAATTTTCTTGGCAAAGAACCCTGCATATCATTCAAAGACAAAGCACATTGATGTTCAATATGGGGATATGATAGAAGACAAAAAGGTGCTGCTGGTAAAGGTTGACACTTAGAAGAATACTGCAGATGCATTGACAAAATATGTGAGCTCTGAGAAGTTCTCTTGGTGTAGAGAAACAATGGGCGTTGCAGGACTGGATAAATGACTAAGCTCTCTTGTGGCCCCCTATGGAAAGAAAACAACAAGTGGGAGAATGTTGGTTGTGTTATATTCTTTCTACGACTATCCCACGTAGTTAATCAGGGGGTTAGAAGGAGGGTGGAGCACCCCCTTCGTTGCGCCGATTGCGTAGCAGAGGGAGTCGTAGGGGGTTTGAGGGGTGCAGGTAACCCCACTCTATGGGGTCCAGGGCAGCACCCCGGAAAATTTTGTTTTTTCACCCTATATTAGGTTGGGCGGACCTACCTATGGTTTTGTGCATGATTTTTCGCACATGGTTTTGGATGCGATGGTTTTTGGTCCATGGTTTTGGACGCGATGGTTTTTCGGTCCATGGTATTGGATGATTCGACATGTATAAATATGTATTGTAACATTGAAAGGAACATAATGAAAAGTCAAAATGGTAGTCCCGGTTTTGGGATCCAGTGGAAAATCTCTGTGTATATGTGTTTTATGTGTTATGCTCTCGCATTGTTTATTTTCTGTGTTTTAGAATTCATATGCAGGTAATTTTTGTACAGGGTTAAAACCTACAGTGGCTAGTGTGGAGCTTCATAAGGTAATGTTTAGCGGTAGGTGGAAAATAAATAAGCATTAATAACATTTTCAAAAAATTGTTGTCCGTTAAAAATATGTTTTACCCAATTTCAAACACCAAGAAAAGAGGGCATAATAAAATTTTCGGTGTCAAATAAGGGAAAAATGCCTCATAATAGACACAATGACTATCAAATTCCATCCCAGCTCCCAACTAAAGGAATTATATCTGTTGTAAATTAGATCGTTGGGAAATCAACACCTATATTCCATGCACTTTATGCATATAGGAACTGATCGATGCCAATGGTCAATAACACTATGACAGGACGAAGGGGAAATTTAATGTTGGATGTGACGAAATTGGTAGAAACTTAATGTATGTTGTGACATGAAGAAGGGAAAATTCGTAGAAAAATTCATGCTTACTGTGATAGGATGAAGGATAAATTTCCATGAAACTTCATGCTTCCACCATTTAGTTATGGTATCAATTCAATATATATCACCACTCGGTTTTCTCAATGAAGAAAGAAGCCCAATAATCAACCACATTCCAGAGTTGTTTTGTTTTCAATCGTGTGCCCAACTATTGAGGTATCTACACATAGAAAATAATAGAAAATATGTAACGGGTAAGTTCTTTACACTCCTTAATCATTCAGACGCAAATATTGAGGCTAAGCATGCTTTCTCAATCTCTGCAAAATATATTCAATCTTATTTGTCTTTTATTCTGTATCTAATGGCATGAAGATTCTAAAAAACTCAAGCAACTTTTTTAAACATAGAAAAAATATAATTGTAGAGCAAATAAAAAAACCCAGACACCCTTATATCACATTGCGAATATCCAAACACAAATCTCTAGTGAATTCTCCAAAAGAATAATTATTTATTATTATTATTCACTTTTAGAGAGTTTTTACATGATTTATTCTTACATTTAGCCATTAAAAATTGTTTGGTAGTTAAAAAATAACATGTGGTTTTTATACCAAACCTGACGTAAAATTAAACTACAACTAAGCAAAAACTAATTGTTATTTTATATTAAAGTATCATGCATCAATTACCAACATTTCACACATTAAATTTACCTCGGCCACAACCCCCTCCCATGGAAATACCAACATCTATCCCTATGATGTGTTTCTAAATCATCGCGGTCCTGATGTCAAGAAGGGACTCGCTAGCCATATCTACCATCCCCTTAAATAAGTTGGATTAGTTGTTTTTCTAGACTAAAAATATTTGCAAGGAGAGAATTTGGATCCTCAAATTGAATGGGCTATTCAAATAACCTCTGTTCATGTAGTGATATGTTGGAAACTAGATCACTACTAAGAGGGGGGGTGAGTCAATAGTGATAGCATATATACAATTTTTCTCTAATTATTAATCTTTTTACCATGCATGAACTAAAACACGTAAACATAGATCAGATCATCATAATAAACATGGAACCATAGAAATAATCAACACAAAGGACACATGTTTCTGGTGGAAAACCCATCCCAGGCAAAAAACCACCCTGTTGCTGTTGCGCTTCTCAATTCTTCTATTAATTGTTGAAAAAATTAAACATGGATCAGCGCACTCAGATGAGCCTTGAAGACTTGACTTCTTTCAACAATATGCTGAAACTATCAAACTGGAAACTGTTTCTCTCATAGATCTATTGACTACCATTTGCTGAAATCCACCACTATCAACGATCCTTGCCCAGTTACTCTTGAACTAAACATTGGACTCTACAAAATCTAATCTTCTAGTCACCACCATGACCAATAAGCCTCACCCAATTTCTATCGAAATATCCAAACACCATTGGATGGAGAAATATATTCCATCTTCTGAATTTTCTAATCACTATATACTCAAAGCCCCCACGTCTTCACTACTTGCATGCAAGCCTTGTTTCATATATTTTCAGACTAGACTTTGAAAAATTTCTCAACATGAGCACTGCAACAACATAGCATCAAAGATCAAATAAACTTTGTAGCAACAACTGCCATAAAAATCTCCATACAACACAAGGAACCACATAATCTCCTCAAACTATACTCAATCCAACATCTACACCACACACACTACATAAACATAAGGCTAAATCATACTTCAACTTACTATTTCTACAACTACAAACTGATTCAATAAATATACATAATGAAGCTTACACAATTTGCAAGGTCTTCTCCAAACTCACACACTCTCCATACACTAGTGCAATCAACCATCCTAACAAGGAGCTATCTCTAATATAAAGATGAACTCAAGTGCTCAACTCAATAATTACCCAAAACTACTAAGCTCAAGAATCCTATTCATATGCTTGAATGGATTCAAATTCAGCTCATTGACTCAATCAACCACTAATCCCACTATCCTTTTTTGTCCTTTCAACTTTAATCAACTTCTGGAGGTCCCACAAACTCTTCCGATCATAAACCAAAAAGTTCTGATTGAGGAAGTCTCCACAAGCCAAAAATAAACTCAAAAATGCGAGGAATGAAGAGAAAATCTCATCCAAGCACATATTCACACCCTTAACAAAGTCATCCATGCAAACTTATCCTCTTGGATCTATAGTCACTCCCTTAGGATGCTCTCCATGCGACTATGGCCGTAAAATTGCTCCCTTGACTTAGCAAGCATGTGACTACGTAGAGGAACCTTCAAAAAACCTTTCGTTTCTCTTAATCTAGACCGAATTTTGAAAAAACTCTCTTTGAAAAGCTAATTTGGTCTGTTATATACAAAACCCATGTCTTTGAATTTTGAGATCCATCCTGATTTGTTGAGAAAATCCAATGCAAAAATGTCTCTTTTATCCAAATACCATACTAAACAACTGGGCCTAAAACTAAAGTAAAACATATGTTCTTTAGTCCAGAACCTTGACCATCTGATGGAACATATTTTCTAGTGTTTGAGAACTCCTCCAAGCCTCTACAATAGGTCTGAAACTGATGAAATAGGCTAAGAACAAGTCTATGACATGCTAGACCTATTCTGCCAACTTTAGGGCCAAGGCCAACACATCTAGCTCCTCAAGCAGCAATGAAACATCTCCAACACTTGTAACAACATCTCCATCATCTGTAACATCATATCCATCTCTTGTAGCAAAAACCTCAAGTCATCTAACTACCTCCATCAATAATAGAGGCATCTCCAACACAAGTAACATACAAATAAACACATGAAGCAACATATGCAATGTCTCCAGGACATGTAGAGACATATGCAACATCTAGAGCAACACTCCATCCATTTGTAACAACAACATATCCAAGAAACACACCATGAGCAACTCTCCAACCTCCTACAACAACACCATCTCCAACCAGCACAACATGTCTGGAATCAATCTCCTCAGCCACCACTAAGTCTAGTCATAGGATGTTGGCATCAATGCCAACTAACAAGAACATCACAAATCACAAGCATTCATCACTCATGCATATGACCAACAACACCGAGAGATTGTTGACATCAATGCAAACACCACAATTCCAACAAACTCCCCCTTTGGCATTGATGTCAACCTCAATACAATATGTTAGGCTGACTCATCAATCCAAAATATCCCCCCCTTTGACATTAATGGCAAAAGGCTATCAAATTTGAAGTACAATGCCAATGATGTACTGGAAGAGAAGAGTGCTCCCATTGTCATACTCAACACCATATTTATGCAAGGCTAACGTAGACAAAGAAGCTCAACTGCCAACATGTCTCTAACCAATGCAATCTCTAAACCAACCATGCTCCCCCTAAGCATGTAATGGAGTTGGAAACATACATTGCCTGCTGAAGAAACACATGTGCCTGTTGCAATGAGCCTCCTTGCTAAGTGAAAGAGACTACTCCTCATGGACCATTACTCTAATTAACTTTGGACATGATATGCAATACATTACAATACATATGATGCTTCATGGAGCAAGTACATAGTTGTGACAAGTACATATGACTCCTCTACACCTATCACCAACCATGACTCTATGGATCCAAGATTACATTATGCACCCAATGAAGTGGGGGTACATCAAAGACATACAAATTAGAACATGACTTGGACATCCATTTATCCATACATAGATAATGACCAATCCATACTAGATGACATAATGACAATACGTGGCTTTTACAATTGCACACAAAGGTGATCTCATCAAAACATGCCCAAAACATTGAATACATGAATACATGGGATTAATGAGCATCAACATATGCTCCACATGGAAGCATCAATACAATGCATTACATGGCATAAGAATCAAGATACTTTCCCTCCATGAGAAACAATATAACCACCATGTGTAGCTGCAACAAATATGAGCACTAACAAAAACATATGCTAGTAGTAGCAATAAGGACATATCCTCATCATGAGCAACACCAATTCTTTCCATACATAATCAACCATATGAATCAACATCACTCAACCAAATGAGTAATCAACACATCATAAAGAAACATCATGCTCTCTCTCTCCATGCAATTGACACATATAATTAAACCATATAAACTATATCAACATCATACATGATTCATCTAGAAGTTGAAAACATAAGCAAGGAAGTACATAAATTCTAGAAGATCCATCTAGCAAAATGTGATAGCAGCTATAAAAATCATCCTGCATAAACATTGTCAACATTCTTCAAATCCATTAGGAAGCACATAAGCTCCCGTTGAATGTGTGACCCTCCATCACACCTTAACCATGTGCATGAGACAACCATGTGGCTATCAAATATACAATACCATCACAAAAACTCAAAATATAGTTGCTCCAAAAAACATCAGTAATAATATAGATGAAAAATAATCAATGAATGATGCAACAAGGCTAAGAGACATGTCTTTTACACTCATATACAATAAATACACTAGCATGAAAATAATGAGTGAAAAAGAATAAACATAAAGAATCAAGCCTTTCAAAAACATGACTCGCCTCGAGCATGATATACCTCATTTGAAGTGATCCAACTGATATGATAACACACGAAATAATTATATCAAGCTTCCAACACTCCCCCCGAGACCATGCAAGTCTCATGCATATTGATATAGTTAAGTAGATCTAACATGCAAGAATGGATTGCAATAGGGAATGACCTCATCTAATCTGAATATGATGAGGAAGAGTACTCCCTTGGTCTCTTCTTACTCTTCTCTCTTCCCTTCAACACATACACATTATCTGGTGTCTTGACTCGTCTAGCAAACACTCTCTATGAACCTTCCTTACGAATGATGCAACCTTTGGAATTGAAGATCACTTCTTTTCCTCCATCAACCATTGGGCTCACACACAAGATAATATGCTTTAAACCTTTAATGAGCCAAAAATATTTTGCATTTATTATCTTCTCACAAAGATTGGCTTTACCGATTCCCAACACTCTAGCAGTTTCACTACCTTCAAACACAACATGGCCATCCTTGGTTTTATTGAGAAAATGAAATTTTCTCCAATCTTCTAACATATGGTGTGAGCCTCTTCTATCTATATACCACATATCATCCTCATCACAAGAAAAAAGTGTAATGCTACATATTCCTAGTTGCTTCTTCTTCCAAGTGTTCCGTGGTTGCACATATTCCCTTGAATGCTGGTTTTGACCAAATGGCCGCAAAGGTTTAGGAATTTTACAATCCTTGGCAATGTTACCAAAATTATGGAACACTTAACACTCTATGTGACCAAGATGTGTAGCCAAAGGATCTAATATTTTGCTTCTCATACTGGACCTCCATCTTATTATGCTATATCTGCAATCAATAGATTTATTCCCAAACATGTTACAAGAAAAACAATACCATTGAAAGAAATTTTATACCTAAAAGTAGGTCCTCTGCTTGGTTGATCATATTGCTGCATGGATGAGTGCATTATCATCCTATAATCAACTACCACATGACCAAAATCATGACAATTGAAACACTCAATCTCGTCCATCAAAGGGGCAAAGGAGTTTTGACTTCTCCTTTGAAAACTGCTACCTCCAACCGTAGGAGCGAAGGATCTTCTAGATGTGAAAGAATCCTTTGTTTTTCTATTTTTTTGCTACTTGTGGATCACATTCTTTGCTATAGGCTTCTTTGGCTCTACTTTTTTCATTCTTTCCTGCATGCAAACTTGTCTCACCCTTTCGAAGATTGTTGCCAATTTTTCTCACTAGTATGGTGATCTTCACTTTCTCCATCTGCTAGTTCTTTTCCTCAAGCTCCTTTCTCAATTTTTCAATCACATCTTCAAGTTCTTCAACATAATCCTTCCTATTTTTTTTCTTGCTGCAATTGACTTCTTCTAATCTTTTCGATTTTTCCAACTTTTTATCAAGATATTAATTTCTTCCTTGAGATTTTTCTCCTTTTGATCACAATCCTGTAATTTCTTCTTATGCTCTTTGCATGCATTTGTTAGTTTACCAATTTCAACATAAAATTATTCAATAAAATCCATGGAATATTCATATTGAGCCTCAAGATGAATATAACCATGATCATCATCTCTATCACTAAACAAATCTAAGTCATTGTCATTACTGCTATCTGAAATATAACTCAAAAGTATGTAATTATGGCTTATACCTTCAGATTTTTTGTCCTTTTCCACAAATGGTTCAAGTGGATCTTCTTTCTTAATTTTGATGCTCTTCTCAATCTCTACATCATTATTGTTGCTGATTTCTTCATATATGATATGTAATATATATTGGGTGTGGAGCCTGATTATCTTCCTTATTCAGAGGTATCGCCGCATTGGACCCCATTTCGTAATGTGTCGGCAACGCCACCCATTTATGCATGCCACCAGGGGGGTCTTGGGGGGAGGGGGGAGGGAGGCGACGACGATTATTTAGAGCCCCCCCTGGTGTGGGATCGGGCGCAGCACCTCCGAAGCTAAAATAGATGTAAAATTGACTTGTAAAATGTTGTAATTTCGTAGTCAATCTGGGTCGTTCATTAGGTGGAAATGTGACGGTAGAAGTTATGTTTAATTTAAGGTTTTTTCCCTAGAAGGAAACCCCTCGCTATATATGAGGTATTTGTATTGCGGCTATGTAGATGTGTATTCTAAACGAGAAAGAGAGAGGAAATTGTGTGAGAGCAAAGAGGGAATTACATCAGATCTACTATAGGTTGTATCTCTTCATTTTGCTGGATAATATAAGTGGAAGGACTGGCTGTTTCTCCATGGATGTAGCCCTAATTGGGTGAACCACATATATCTGTCTCTCTTGTTTTATGTGTTTACTATGTTTATATTTCTCCAATATATTTTATGTGTTCCATTTCTTTGTAATATATAATTTTCTAACCACTGGTATAAGCGCTGAAGGTCTATTTGGTTGATAAAATCGCATAAGAGAAGGGTTCCTGGTTCGAGTGGGAGCAATGGTGGAAGATGGTAGGTCTAGGGTCGAAAAATTTAACGGCCAAAACTACCAGCTGTGGAAGATCCAGATGGAAGAATATTTGTACCAAAAAGATCTGTACCTACCATTGAGGAGAAAGACAAATAAGACGACTAGTATGACATACACAAAATGGGATATTCTCGACAGAAAGGCACTTGGAACAATACAATTTCACCTAGCAGTGTCGATAGCCTTTAATATTTCAAAGGAAATGAAAATATAGGGATTAATGTCAGCATTGGCCAAACTATATGAAAAACCCTCAGCCTCAAATAAGGTATTTCTTATGAAGCGTTTATTTAATATGAAGATGTCAGAATGTGGATCTATTGCTTATCATTTAAATGAATTTAATATAGTTACCAGTCAGTTAAGTTCTGTTGGGGTAACTTTTGATGATGAAGTTAGGGCTCTGTTATTTATGTGCTCATTGCCAGAAAGTTGGAATGGTTTAGTTATGGCCATTAGTAACTCTGTCTCTGGATCAAGTACTTTAAAGTTTGATGTTGTTGTCAGTGCAATACTTCGTGAGGAAATGCGATGGAAAAGCTCCAGTGAGACATCAAGTAATGTTTTGACTACAAATACTAGAGGAAGAAAAATGGAAAGAGGAAAGAGCCTAGGATATCACAGTCAGTCAAGGAAAGGCAGATCCTAGTCTAGATCGGGGATAGTGTGATGGAAATGTGGGAAGAAAGGACACCTGAAGAAAGATTGCAAGTCTCGGAAGGGAAAAGAAGGAGATGCACAACAAGAAAACAATCATGAAGCGAATGTGATAGGTGATGTGTTGCAAGATTCTTTGATTCTTTCATTAGAAAATATTATTGATGCCTGGGTGGTAGATTCAGGGCCTCATTCCATGCCACACACGATAGGAAACATTTTCATGATTATGTTCAAGGAGATTTTGGACAGGTTCGATTGGGTGATGGTAAACCTTGTAAAATCATTGGAATGGGTACAATTTTTATAAAACAACAGAATGGAAATCAATGTCAATTGAAGGAGGTAAGGCATGTTCTAGATATGAAGAAAAATCTAATTTTAATAGGGTAGTTGGGAGGTGAAGGTTATGTAACCACTTTTACAGATAAAACCTAGAAGGTCACTAAAGGAGCCCTAGTAATAGAAAAAGGAGGAAAGGTTGGTACATTGTATTTATGCAGTGGTATTTCTAATTCTGTTAATGCTTTAACCTCTACAGGAGAAGATACAACATTATGGCATCATAGGCTTGGGCACATGAGTGAGAAGGAAATGCAAATTCTTGAATCAAGAAATTTGTTGCCAGGTTTGAAGCATGTTGATTTGGAATTCTGTGAGAATTGTGTTTATGTAAAACATAAGAGAGTCAGATTCCTCAGAGTTGGGAAATAAAGAAGAGCGAAAAATTAGAGCTTGTGCATACAGATGTATGGGGACCTGCTTAGGAATCATCTCTCGGTGGCTCTCATTATTATGTTTCTTTTATTGATGATGCAACCAAAAAAACCTGGATTTATTGGATACAAAATAAATCTGATGTATTTGATACTTTCAAGAAATGTAAAGCTTTGGTTGAAAATGAAACAAGAAAAAGGTTGAAGTGTCTCAGATAAGAAAATGGAGGTGAATATTGCAGCAAAGAGTTTGATAGGTACTATTCAGAGAATGGAATTCGCAGAGAGAAAATAGTTCTAGGAACACCATAAGAAAATGGTGTGTCAGAAAAGATGAACAGGACAATCATGGAGCATGCAAGGTGCATGAGATTGCATGCAGGATTGCCTTTACAATTTTGGGTAGATGTTGTAGATACTGCTATTTATCTAATAAACAGAGGGCCTTCAAGTTCCTTGGATGGTGGTATTCTAGAGGAGGCATGGACAAGTAAAAAGGTAAACTACTAATTTTTAAAGACTTTTGGTTGTGAAGCCTTTATCCACATTAATAAAGAAAATAGAACAAATCTTGACGCAAAATCAAAGAAATGTACCTTTATTGGATATGGTGTTAATGATTTTGGTTATCGCTTTTATGATTATGAAAAAAATAAAATAATTAGGAGAAGAGATGTCATATTTAATTGAAAGGTTTTGTATAAGGATCAAATGCAGGGAAAGAAATAGGAAAAAGAAAACAAAGAATACACAGTGCTTAATGAGATCACAAAAAAAGTGAAGGTGCCTGAAAATCATAATGATCAACAACGAGAACAAAAACAACAACCACAATAACAACAAGCACCTCAAACACCTGAAAGTGGTGTTAGAAGATCTACCAGGATAACTAGACCCCCTAAACGATACTCTCCTTCATTATGTTATGTATTGTTGACTGATTCTGGTGAACCAGAATGTTATGAGGAAGCAATGTAGGTAGAAACCAGGAAGAAGTGGGAGCAAGCCATGAAAGAAGAGATGGAATCCTTAGTATAAAACTAGACTTGGGACTTAGTCAAGTTGCCTGTAGGTAAAACAACATTGCATAATAAATGGGTTTACAGGTTGAAGGAAGAAGATGGAGGTAGAAAAAGGTATAAAGCTAGACTTGTGGTGAAGGGGTTTGCATAGAAAAAAGGTATATACTTTGATGAGATATTTTCTCCTGTTGTTAAAATGACTTCAATCAGAATTATTTTAGTTCTAGTAGTAGCTGAAGATTTGCATATTGAGCAATTAGATGTAAAGACAACCTTTCTCCATGGGGATTTGGACAAAGATATATATAGATATTATATATATATATAATGCAGCACCAAACGATATGAAGGTAAAAGGGAAGGAGAAACTAGTGTGTAGGTTGAAGAAGAGATTGTATGGCTTAAAATAGGCTCCAAGGCAGTGGTATCTAAAATTTGACAGGTTTATGTCTGAACAAGGTTATACTAGATGTCACTCTGATCATCGCATTTATCTCAAAAGGAAAAATGATGGCAACTATATTATATTGTTATTCTAGGTAGATGACATGCTTGTTACAGGTTCTAATATGTAGGAAATAAATGTGCTAAAAGAAAATTGCCAAACTCATTTACAATTAAGGATTTGGGTGCTGCAAAACAAATCCTTGGTATGAGAATAACTAGAGACAGGAAGAATCGAAAATTAACATTGTCTCAGAGTGAGTACATACAAAAGGTGTTGAAAAAATTTAATATGCAGAATGCAAAACCAGTTAGTATACCTTTGGCTAGCCATTTTAAAGTAAGTAAGGAGGTGCATCCCAAGACTTAGGAAGAAATGGCTTATATTTCTAAAGTTCCATATGCATTAGCAGTTGGAAGCTTTATGTATGCAATAGTCTGCACAAGGCCTGATATTGCACATGCAGTGGGAGTTGTAAGAAGGTACATGAACAAATCAGGAAAAGAACACTGGATGGCAATGAAGTGGATTCTCAGGTATTTGAGAGGTACTACAAATCAAACATTATGCTTTGGTGGTTCAAACATTGCTCTACAGGGATTTGTTGATGCAAATATGGTGGGTGATAGAGATAATATGAGGAGCACCACAGGGTATGTGTTTATTGTAGGTGGAACAACTGTCCGTTAGGTTTCAAATATGCAAAGTTTTGTTGCACTCTCAACAACGGAAGCAAAGTATGTTGTTGCTACATAGGCTAGTAAAGAAATGATTTGGTTACAAAGGTTTCAAGATGAATTGGGTAAGAAGTAAGAGTTGGGAAGGTTTTAAAGTGACAACCAGAGTGTCATACATCTATTCAAAGAACTCTGCATTTCATTCCAAGACTAAACATATATAGCTCAAGTACCATTTCATACGGAAAATGTTGGAAGATGGACAGTTGAAGCTGGAAAAGATACACACTAGCCAAAATCCTGCAGATATGTTAACAAAAATTGTAATGAGCAAGAAGCTGAGATTTTGCTTGGTTTCAATTGGTCTTCAAGTATGATGATGAAGATGAGAAACAACCAGGTCCAAAGTGGAGTCATTGTCCAACAAATAAAGCAGCGGTAGGTTTGCTATGATCAGTCTCCAAATGGGAGATTGTTGGGTGTGGAGCTTGATTATCTTCTTCATTAAGATTTATCGCCATGGACCCCATTTAGTAATGTGGCGGCACGTGCCCATTTATGTGTGCCACCATGGGGGTCCAGGGGGGAGACGACGATTCTTTAGAGGGCAGCGCCCCCGAAGCTAAAATAGATGTAAAATTGACTTGTAAAATGTTGTAATTTCGTAGTCAATCTGGGCCGTTCATTAGGTGGAAAGCTGATGGTAGAAGTTATGTTTAATTTAGGGTTTTTTGCCTTAGAAGGCAACCCCTCGGTATATATGATGGAATTGTATTGTGGCTACGTAGATGTGTATTCTGAACGAGAAAGATAGGGGATATTGTGTGAGAGCGAAGAGCGAATTACAACGGATCTGCTGTAGGTTGTATCTCTTCATTTTGCTGGATAATATATAAGGAAGGACTAGCTGTTTCTCCGTGGATGTAGCCCTAATTGGGTGAACCACATATATCTGTGTCTCTCTTGTTTTATGCGTTTTCTGTGTTTATATTTCTGCAATATATTTTATGTGTTATATTGATCTATAAAATATAATTTTATAACAATATATCCCAAATTTCCTTTGTAGATTTAAATCTCCAATTTTCTCTAAATCTGCACTGTGGATATTTTCGAAAATAATTTGCCTTGCTTGAGATTTTGCTTCCGAATTTTAGATGCAGGAAAATATCTGTCATGTCCTTCACAAACCAAACTCCAAATGTTATAACCACAATTTTTTTTTTCTTCACATTGCCTTTCCATGATATGAAATTTACAGCATTAAGAACCAATTTCTTTGGATAACTCATTTCGATATAAAAAATTTGCAAATTTATGTGAGAATCTCCAAGACCCCCTCTCGAAGGATCAAGATGTACATGAGAGCATTGCTCTGATACCAATTTTTGGAAACTATATCACTACTGAGAGGGGGGGATGAATCAGTAGTGAGAGCACATATAAGATTTTCCTCCAATTATTAATATTTTTACCATGCATGAATTGAAACACTTAAACATAGATCATACCATCATAATAAACATGCAACCATAAAAATAATAAACAGAAAGAACACATGTGCTTCTGGTGGAAAACTCATCTTGGGCAAAAAACCACCCTGCTGCTGCTGCGTTTTTCAATTCTTCTATTAATTGTTGAAAAAAATACACTTGGATCAACTCACTCTGATGAGCCTTGAAGACTTGACATCCTTAAACAATATGCTAGAACTATCAGACTAGAAATTGTTTCTCTCACAGATCTATGGAATATCATCTGCTAAAAGCCACCACGATCAACGATCCTCACCCGGTTACTCTTGAACTAAACATTCAAATCTACATACTCCGATCTGATGGTCGGGGGTGGGTGAATCAATATTTTAAACACTTACTTCAATTTTATTTTCTTATTCCAATTTTTATACATGACTGCTATTCAGTGAACCCCCGTATGTATGCTACTATGATGAAAGAAACATGCATATATCTAGTGAACTAACTTTTCATATAATTCATCATATTTTTATCTTTAACTAATGCATCAATTCTTCATTAAACATGTATTAAAAATAAACTATGAGAAGTAAGGAGAAAATAGATCATCAACACATAGAAAACACATCAACACAGATGAACACTAGGATTTTTAGTTGGAAACCCAATGTGGGAGAAAATCGTCGTTGTTGTTATCTCTGTCTTCTTCTTTTATTATAAAAAGAAAATTCTTACAATCCTGTATTGGCGCAGACTCATACCAGTACACAAGCACCCACTTGGAGAATGTTATAACCTTCTCTTGTTTTCCAACTTCTATTGGAAGGGAGCTACAACCCCCTTTTTTGAAGATTTGCTAAACTCAGTTATTTGTGGATCACTTTTCATAATGTTTCAAACTAGATCTTGTTATGAAACTAGCTCACAAAAAGATAGAAAAGATATATCAACGCCTTAGAAATCAGCCTCTTCGAGGGGGAAACCTCCTTTACATTACACAAATGAACAATTCTTTGACGATACAAATGACAAGACCTCCTTTCTATATTTAGGAGTCTACGGGGTCATAATATAATCAGAGCCGACATAACAATAATAATGTAAGGTCACAATAATAACAATAGTGGGTTTCTATGGGGCACAATAATAAGAATTTGGGGACTACATGGGAACAACAATATAATAAGGGGGCTGCACTAATAACAATAAGGGGTTACACTAGTAGTACAGGGACTTAACATGCCCCTCTCCTTCAAAAAGTGTTGTCCTCAACGCTTTAGTAGTTCTGGATGCTTCTGTATAAAATTCTTGTCCTCCCATGTGGAATCTGCAGTGGGTAAGTTCTTCCACTTGATGAGATACTTAGAAATTGATTGATTTCATAGTTGTAGGGTTCTTGTTTCTATGGTTGCTCCAGGTTCCAATATGATTTTTCCTTCCTCGTTAAGTTTTGGAAATATTGTTTGAACTTGTATCTTCTCATTATGTAAGGTCACCATTTCTTAAGTGCATGTAGTCTTGCCAACATTTCCTTCTCATAAATAGCTTTGTGTAAATACTTTCCTTTGATTGGACAACTTTCAAAAGAAATGGGTCTTTCTTCTTGCGTTAAAACATCACAAATTCCATTTCTTGATGCATTATATTCCACAATAAATGTTTTTGTCAAGTGTGGCGTAGCTAAGACCAGTGCTTGGCACATTGCCTCTTTAAGATGTTCAAAGGCCTTCGTTTCTTCTGGAGTCCATGAAAATGCATCTTTCTTCAATAATGTTGTTTTCGAAATGTCTTCAATCTTCACCCTTATTTGATGATATCTTGAATGAAGATCTAACTTGATGAAGTAAATTAATCCAGGCAATTCATCCAATAATTCATTAAAGACAGGAATGGGAATTTTATCTTTAATAGTGAGTTTGTTGAGCTCTCTATAATCCGGACACATGCGCCATGACCCATCCTTCTTGTGCATCAATACTACTAGAGTAGAGACAGAACTTTGACTAGGTTGAATTCTACCAGCCTCTAGCATTTCTACAACCATATGTTTAATTTCACTCTTTTGGGCATAGGGATATCTGTAAGGCCTGATGTTTGGAGGAAAACTTCCTGGAATTAAATGGATAGAATGATCATGATCACAAATAGGTGGGAGGCCTTTGGGAATCTCAAATACCTTGGAATGATTTTCCAAGACTTTTTGGAGATCTGGAGAAATAAATGATTTCGATGTGGTGTTGCACAAAAATTGTCACCATGACTTTTTGCAATCTGTGTGAGTCTATCACCACTCATACATACCTCCTTTACAAGTCTTAAGCCTCAACTCTTCATGTCAAGCCTTGAAAATAAGAGAAATACCTTAAAAGTCTCTAAAACTCTTATTTCGCACTTTCTCTTAGCATTACCTACGGTCCCGCACCTAATGGTCATGTCCCCTGTGCACCTGACCGCTCTGTCTCTGTGTAATGGGTGCGGACCCTTGTAAAATTTAAAAAGGCGCAAGTACATTCTTAAAAACTCACTTTGGGTCATTTCTGGAAGCTTCTAGAGGGAATCTTGAGGTGGCAAGTTCGCTCCTTTGAGGTGCATGCATCCCCTACCTTAAGGAGCTAACCCCTTGATGTGAGGAGCTTATCCATTTGAAGGAGGACTTTATCCCTTCATAGGTGGACCTGAAACTTCCTTCCTTTGCACTATATAATGAAGCATTGGGCTGGTTGTAGGAAAGGTTGAAAACTGAATATTTTTGAGGTGAAATGCTGCTGGAACTTAGTCTTCCTTATTGAGCTTTTGAGAGGAGAGATTACATACCTTTTGATCTCATTTGGAAGAGAGTGAGGCTTTTCAAAGTAGAGGAGATTCCTGTTTGGACCCTGGGAAGAGCTTTTACAGCATCAAGGCACCAAAGGTTGTAAAGTTCTTCTATTTCAAAGTTAATACAATCAAGTTTATTTTTCTCAATAAGCTGTGTTTTATGGTTTATTTCATGGATTCCTTGATCACCATTATGAACATGATTTATTATATTAGCTATGCAGGTGTTATTTGATGTGTGCTTGTTTGTGATTACAGGTTCTTAAAAGGAAACTAAGCTGTGTTTTATGGTTTATTTCATGGATTCCTTGATCACCATTATGAACATGATTTATTATATTAGCTATGCAGGTGTTATTTGATGTGTG
>APFE030828105.1:18650-31907 GCA_000404065.3 Pinus taeda
TGATGATGCCTCCTGCTGAGTTTTCAACTTTAACTTCTAGAAAATCAAATCTGCTGAGCCATTTACTATGAATTTTGTTTAACTTTTGTATGGAGAATTTTGTTTCTTGGACAAAAATTATGTCCGGAGCTGCTTGTTTCATTCTATTATTCAGCATTCTCTGTTTTCTCCTACTTCCTAGACCTCTAATATTCCAAGTTGTGAACTTCATAATCAAAGATTGGTAAAAGAGTAACTGGTTAGATCTTTCAGCTTGCTTGAGTCTACCACAAGAATTCCACATTCCATCAGTAGCTCGTTCTGCTTTTTTCTGCCTCTTCTTCTTCTGAGATTTCTGAGTGCTAGCCCCGGAGTCGCTTTTGCTACTTTCCCTCCTTTGTTACTCTATCTTTTAATGTTATTTACTTCCTCCAAACCCTTTTCCTATGTTTTCCATAGGAATAGATGTTGTATTCTATTGATCTTTTCTTGTGGTAGTGATTCTACCCCTCCCATAGTTCCCTGAATTAGGGATCCTTCTAGATCTAGGTTTTCTCTGTCAAGAATCTCCTATAACTCATTGTCCTCCATTTCCATCTCACTCTAGTTCATTTCTTGATCCATTTCTAGTTCTGAATCACTCATCACGTTCCTTTTCTTCTTTTCATTTTCTTGTGTGAGATCATTATCTCCTTCCTCCTCTGTTTTCTCATAAGCCTCCTTCATTACTTGATCTTCTACCGTTGTTTCTTCATCCACTTCAAGACTTGGTATTGATCCTGATTGTCCTTTTGTCCTCCCGCTTGATGTTTCTTTTGCCCTTTCTTGCCACCTTTTCCTTTATGGACAACGCTGTGAAAGCTATTTGTATCTTTCATTGTGTTGTTTTTTTTTTGTTTTCTGCTTTACTGAGAGGGCGGTATCTCAGAAGGTGTCCATGTTCATGGCACCTACGACATCTGAATGGGATGTGTTCATATTCTACTGTCTGCACCCATTCATCATCAAAAACCTCCAAGATGACTTCATCCGGAAGAGCTCCAGATAGATCCATCTCCACGCAGATGCTAGAAAAGGAAGTATATTTTCCCCTCCTTGTGGCTTCAGACGCTTTGATAAACCTCCCTAACTTATTGCCTATGGCAGTTAGCGATACTGGTTACTAATAATCAAGAGGTAGAGAATAGAGTCTTACTCAAACCGAGACCGAGGTAAAAGTTTCCCTCTCCGGAACGAAGTTCATCTTCCATGGCCTCATATAGAGCCCTGCCGCAGCATAGAAGTAGGGCCCACCTTCAAACACCCTGTCTTTGTCCTCGATGATGTTGAACACCACAGTGAAGAAACCTTTGGACCCCAGATGAAGATCAATGCTCCCTTTGGGCTTCCAGTGGTATCGGATCAAAGATTGTAATGCTTTTTAGTGGGACATAACCCCATAAATTTGCATATGATTGTGTATGTCTGCATGTGCTCCCTATATGCCTGCAGCTCTGGATTATTTAAAACTACTCTAGGTGTGATTTCAACCTTGGGCTTACATGGTCCCTTTTGATTTTTGTCTTTTTTTCCCTGTTTTTGGTCAGTTTTCTCCTTGTCTTTTGTGCCCTCATTCTCCTCATATTTAGAGCCTTCTTCTTCCTCTTCCCTATTTCTCCTTCCTTCCTGCGCTTTCCCTCTGCCTCTATCCAATAGTATCTTGCTCTTGTTGGCTACCACTTCCTTGTAGGAGGGAATGAAGCTCCCTCCTCTGCTCCCCTCGATGGTTAAACCTTCGACCGCAACCTGTAACCCTCCTCCACCTCAACTTTCTGCTCCCGCCTTCTCGTTTTGTGTAACCCCTTATTGTTATGTGGAAAAATCCTTTATCATTACAAAACTATTACATTATCACTTTCCATTCAAAATTTTTATTTCATCATTCTTCATGATTAAAGTTATTAACAATATCTATCAGCTCAAGAGATTGAGGTAACTGAGTAAATTTAAAATTAAAACTAGCCTTTGTGATATATTTAGTAATACTTAGAGGGACACTATTAAGAATTAATTAGCTCTAAAAAAATGTGATGCCTAAAACTAAATGAAATAGATGTGCAATATCAATCCTCCTACAAGCTATTGACAAGATTGTCTTCCTTCTTCATCACCAACTAATTACTAATAGACAATTACATACAAATATATAAATATAACACAAAAATTGTAACATTCATAAATATTACCATCCAAATCCAAGCACATAAACATACAAACACTCAAAGCATCCAAGCATAGACACACACAAACACTCAAAACATCCAAACACAAACATACAAACCATTCAAGGCAAGCAACATATACTAACTTAAAGAACATAATTATATGGTCATGTTAGACAAAGAAGACATAATGTAAATTTAAAAGTATGAATTTTATCTCAAACATATACATAATAATGAAAACCTAAAAATATAACATTGTTGCCCTGAGCTGGAACCAACCAAGATCCATCTAACTTCATGTTGTAGAGGCTACAACCACCCTTCAAAAGTTTGGCTTGCACCCAATTTCAGAGCCTCCCTTGAGAGTTTCTCCTGATGGCTACACACTCAAGGTTCACTCTGCAAGCTCGTGTAAGTATTTGCATCTGCCTTGCTTTTGCATTTCATTCAAGTTATGCATGTTAGTGTCTAAGTCATGCTTTCCACCCTGTTCTAGTTATGATCAAAGTCCTCATATCATGTGTACTTGTGTGCCCGCTATGAAAGCATATGTCGCACTCTCACACGGAGTCACATTCATTGTCGCATAAGCGTTGTCACCGTCGATCAACGATCAATCACGAGTGTCACAGTTATCGCTTGCACCGTCGGTTAGTCATGTTGAACATGTGTGCCTGGATGGTTTGAGTCATCTCCTCATTGAGTCATGTGAGTGTCTGTTTTCATGATCACTTATGCATCTTTCGATTTTTCACACTCTTAGTCATTTTTTGCTGAAGTTTTGACGATCAAACTCCCCTCTGACAGCCAGACCATAACCTCATTGTTGACTCAATTGACTTTCACCTAGAGCAACGCAGAAGCACTACGAAAATTTTTCCAAGTTTCGTTGGTCGCAAGTAATTCAATCATATCTCATTTTGGCCACCCGAACAGTCAGACCCAACAACTACCCTGAGGCTTACTCCTCTCCAAAATCGCGCAGAGGCTACTAACCTTGCCCGGTTGACTAACTAAGGAAATTGTGTAAACAAGCCAAACAGACAACAAGTGCCCGTCCCTGTCTCCCTAAAAAAATTACACAATTTTCCCTATCAATCATCCCGATAGTCGATTGGCTACTCATCCAAGAAATTGCACAGTTTTCACGAGTAGGCCTTCTGCTACCCAGCAACCTGCTCAGTTCAGAAATTGTGCAGAGATGATAATCAGGCTAGCATTCCAGCCTTAGTGCAGTCCCCCTCGCCAACAACTCCTAGAAGCAAACTGCCAGTTCCTCCCAGGAATTGCGCAGTTTCTACTTCCGGTGACCCAACAACCAACTGCAAGTTCTCTTTGGGAATTGTGTAGTTTTAGATGCCAGTGGCCCAACAGCCAACTACCAAATCCCTTTGGGAATTGTGTAGTTTCCATTACGAGGCTCCTGGGAAGTTCCTCCCAAAAATTGTTCAATCTCTGCTAGTGGACCCTCCTTACATCCCAACATATTCCTCCAGAAAATTGCAAAAATTTGGCCTTTCAGCCCTTGCCACCCGCTCATTCTAGAACCTACATAGATCCTGCCTACCTTGCCTTCCTAGAGCCTAGATTGTCCCTCCCAAAATTTGCATAATGTTTCCTTGCAGGTGAGCCAAACCTCGCAGATAGTCATTGTCAACTTGGACTTCCCATCTCCATCACTGATTGACTCTTGCGTAGTTTTCATCAATAGTGCCTGGAGCCATCATCCCACTTCACAACCTTGTTGCCTCCCTCGGTCACCTAAACCTGAAATGATCATGTGTCATGGTAGAGTACGAGGTTTTGGATTTGATGCCATCTCTTCATGCGTGACTACAGGTACAGGTAAAACAACAAACATAGCGCAACAACGAATGGGATGAATGAAGGGAGCACATGCATAAGGACAGGTTCACCAATGAATGAACAAATGATGCATGTAAAGAGATGTGTTGGCAAATGGATGATCATGCAAAGATGTGTTCACGGAAAAATGAAAGAGCAAACATGCAAGATGTGCTCATGGATGGACGAACGGACAAACATGCACCTTGCACAAACATAGAAGCCTGCTAAGCCTTCCAATATGCAAGAAAGGAACAACATGCCAAAGCTTCATTAAGTGAACAAAAGGGCATCGAAGACTCCACACACTTTGCCATGCAGAGGTAAAGTTATGATACACCATGAAGACATCCATCACCCAGCAACATTGTAGCTCGACATGCACTCTAACAGCAGCATGAATGTACCAGCACCATCATGTCGAGTCATGTCATGAGTCATGTGACATAGACATCTACTATGGATTATGTTGTCAATCAATGTAATGTAACGTGGAAGTCCAAGAGACCCACTTGTTGTACAAAGAGTCATGTAAAGTCAAAAAGTCGTGGAATTTAAATAGTCATGAGGGTAGTCAAATAACCACAAGGGTCAGTTTCAACCTTGGGTATAAACACCCTCTCATTTGTACATGCAAAAGACTTTTCACCTCAGCTCCTCCCACATAGCAAAGAGAGTATGTAATCTTTTCTTTGAGGAGTAAGTAGTGGTTCCAATGCCCCACACTGTAGGTTAGTGATGTATGGTGTAATGATGTGTCTTGGAACTTTCGCTTAATTCAGAAGCCTTCTAACATCCCAACACATTTTCACAGATGTAATTTAGTTGTTGTAAGACTAATATTTAACACTTTTGATGCATGTTGCTTTAACCTGTGTTCTACATCTGAACTATTTCACTTGTTGTAATACATAATCTATTAATGTAAATGTATTGTATATGTTTTTAACATTGTCTCGCCAGTGTAGACTACTCTCCCAGACGCCAGATAGACCTTTCACCTAAAACTTGCTGTAACAATCGTTGCACTTGTTCAAACTCATTTGTTGAGTGTTTTACGTGTTATCGTACCTTGTGTGTTGTGACTGCCACATCCATGTGGACTACTCCTCCGGAAGTTGTGCACGTCCTGTTGTGTTGTGTATTCCTATCCGAGTTTGGACTTCATCCCAACCAATTTGGGACTCACTCCCACCCTCTCCCTCTATAGTGATAGAACCATTGACACAAGTGACACTTACACTCACTAGGCACGCGAACCTCACTTCTCCAAGAAAAATTAGACCACTCTCCTATGCTGACAAGAAAGATTTGAGGAAAATCCTTAAGACAATGGAAACCGGGCCATCATATTGGATGGAACTCCCACACCAAATAGTGTGAGATCTAATTGGGACTTCATACCGAGGTGATCCCCTGAATGTTGGCGGGTCCAATACCGTCATCGTTTTTGGCACTAGAAGGAGGGGAGCCAGTTGTATATGGTTGAAATTCCCCTAACACTCATTCATCAATCATCTGGTCAAGGGAGTAACTCGCACTCCCTCTCACCTACACGCGACTCTGCAATTGGTTACTCCTCACCTCCCAGAATTGAACATGATATTCGATATCAACACCTTCTCTCTATCCATCCCATCACTTGCTAGTTCGTGAAAGCAGTCGGACTAATTCCAGGCATACAACATCTTCCATACACATCTAATAAGTCAAAATCCACTCCCACGAGAGTTATTGTATCATCGGTGGAAGAAGCAATCCTTACCACACTTGAAGGTCTAGTAGAATCCATTGAATATGGAGAGGAACCTCTTATCTTCTGGTGAGGCGAACAAGACACTCTTGTGATCTTGGCATTAGACTCTAGTATAGGAGGTGGGGGGGAAGGCAGTAGAGGAGGTGGAGGTAGAGACGAACCAACCGGCTGAGAGCCAGAACCATCAGACTCCGAAGGAGAGGAAGAGGATGAAGAAGAAGAAGAGATGGCTGACCCAAATCTTGAATGGAAGACTCATGGACCATTATCTCTCTCGGTTGTTCGACACAAGATTCCGAAGCGCGCAGAGAGAATGAACATCAAGTTCAACCCTGATAGCACGGTGAAGGCAGAAGACCACTTAGACAACTTCTGCCTACAGCTACAGACCCTTGAGGTATGTTATGATGAAGTAGCATGTAGATTGTTCCCATGTACCTTGGATGGTCGCACGGTTGCTTGGTGTCACAACCTTCCACCCAACTCGATACAAAACTGGGGTGCTTTAAAATGTATGTTCCTTGAAAATTTTGCTGATGACAAGACCCCAACCATGCTACTCAAATAATTGGGAAGCCTTAAGATGGAGGGAAAAGAGAAAGTGAAATACTTCAATCAGAGGTTTACACGTATTTTGAACAAGTTTGCAGTGGACACTAAACCTCATAACTCCATCACTATTGACTATTACATGTCGGAACTGCCAACCAGCATCACCCAGTTCATTAAGTGAGCTATGAAACCAACACTCCTGTAAAGTTGCGATGAGGCTATTGCTATTGAGAAAGACTTGCACCCAATCAGAGTCATAAAGGATGACAAATCAACAAAGGACTCCAAGGATGCGAGCTGGAATCCCCAAGCAATGGCGAGCAAGGGTAGAGATAAGGAAGCAATCGATATTGATATGCTAACTCGCCTTGTCAAGAATGTGACCATAGAAGTGTCAGGGCTCAAGCAATGAAAATGGACACATTTGCAAGAAGTCATCTGCCTAGATAGAGATAGGAAAATAGTTCATCAACTAGCTCACCAAGCAACAACCAGTTCACTTCAAAAATTGCAGAGAAGCCTATGTTCCAATTTGAATAGTGCACAAATCCTAAGTTATGTTCCTTCCACAAAGAACATCACCCCAAGAACTCTTTCTCATAATGGAAGTGAATCGTTAGCTCTATCTGCAGTCATACACTTGATGCAGAAAGCAATATGCTGTAGCACCTGGAAGACACTAACGATTACCAAGAGGCTACAACTGATGAAACATCAAGTGTTGGGCATGTAGTGGAGGCATATCAGTGCTCGCAAGTAATGTCAAAGATGAACACCGAGAAGCAACCTCAAAAGAGAAATGATTGTTACAATATTTGGAGTAAAGGGTCTCCCCCTACACTTGGGGAAATGCAAGAGAAGGTGAGACTGTTGAGAAAAAAAGGCAATCCACTAGACGTCCCAAGGCAGAAAACAGAAAGCAAGAATGGGAACACAGTGGCAGATAAGACTACATCTATGAGCAGTAAATTGCAAAACACCGCGATGAACAACATGAACATCCATTCCACCCCGGACACCTCGGTAAGTCTACCACCTCTGGACTACAAAATTGTTGGAGACATGAAGAAAACTCAAGAAAACATTAGTATGTTTGAGTTAGCTAAGGTCCAAAGTCAGTGAGATATCCTACTACGCGCAATGGGACATACAACAACAGATAGCGCAACCTCCACTAGAAAGGGATAAAACACACCTCTCGGATCACTATCCACTATGCTCAACACACTCCATATGGACGAAAAAAACTCGGGTTTCCCTCCATTCCTACTCTCATTTTAAGTTTTTAACTACAATGCCCACAACTGATTAGTTGATTCTCGAGTGACAGCCAACATCGTGCCACTCTACATTTCTAAGAATATCAACCCACAATGGAGCAAATATTTCACAAGAATCATCCAACTCGATCGAACATCAGTACCTGCCATTGATGAGTTGCGGGACGTGATCATCCAACTATCTCATGGCAATCGAGTCCACCAATGCATCAATATAGTTGTTGTAGACATACCGAAAGAATATGGTCTATTACTCAACAGAGACAGGTCCAACAAGTTAGATGGATATTTTTCTACAGAACGGTCTCACATGTGGCTTCCGTATAAGGGAAAATGCAACCAAATATGGGTGTTATCCGAGAGGTATATGAAACAAAATGTCACTCCCCTTAATGGTGAGAATGAACTGCTGGCCTTCACAGAACTCATGTTTGACAACTACCTCATTGAAACAACATTGGAGTGTTATCTTGCATGGCCATTTCCAATCTCATTAGACACGCGGTTGGGACTCCTTTCTTGCCCAAATAATGGTAATGAAAGTTGTACATTTCATTGTATCGATAGTAGTAGTAGTAGCCGCAAAAATAGTATCAGTAGTACTAACATGAGAAATGGTCCCTGTAAATATCAGTTGTGGGCCATGGATTTTGATGTATCAGAGACACATGATGGCTCAAGGACTTGTTGTATCTTAATCATCCAAAATAACAGACAATGCATGATCTCAAGCTGCTTGAAGTTCAGGTGCACAAACAACATTGATAAGTATGAAGTAATCATGTTGAGCTTAAAGGACCACCACTACGAACGAACAGAGCAACCTTGAAAACTATCATGGTCCAAAGATAACCAATCTCGGTACAAGCTACACACTGCAATAGTGAAAGTATTTGACCTCTTTACTAAACAGTACTAGAATGGGTTTACACAGGTAGATGATGACCCGAGTATAGACTACACGTGAGAAATCCAACATGGGATTCCAGGTAAAGGAGGAGATAAGCTATTGTAGCAAAGACCAGGTAACACACACATGTTGTTTTCACTTCTTACACAGAAAAGATTGACTAACATTTTGGATGGTTGGATTACTTGCAAATTTCGTCATCATAGTTGTTTTTGCAATTTAAATTTCGCACGTAACAAATTTGGGAAAATTAGCTTATGCATTGATTTCAGAAACATGAACCATTCCCAGAATAAAAACAACTACCCCGTGCTATCATCCGAGCCCAGATTGCACACAACACCTAAAACAGCGGTGTTGTCTCCACTTAAAGGTCTTTCAGAATGCCACCAAGTTATGGTAGTGGAGCTCAGCAGAGTTGCCCTGGTCTACAAGAAGCTTGGCCCACATGATGGTAAATTTTAGAGTCGAATTTTAGTCCAAGGATGAAATTTAAGGGCATTTTCATTTTAGAGGGGCAAATTTTTTATAAAAAACCAATTTCATATATTTAGCCCAACTTTTATTTAATTTTTTTTTTTTCATTTTAGCCAAAAAAAAAAGGGGCGGATAAACTATGAAAAAACTCATTTGACCCAATTCGCTTGATTTGGGAGGTTATATTCCATTACAATCGCCCAATTTTCTGCTTTGCAATTTTAAATTCATTTTGCAATCGCCCATTTTCTAGTTTCAGAGGTGGTTTGGGAGGTTGTATTTGGTCCCAATAAATAAAAATATAAATAAAGTGGAGGTATGGTAAATAATTAAAAATATAAATAAACTAGAGGTATGATAAATAACCCTAAAATAACCCTCTTTCTATTTAAGAAGGCTCAGAAAAGAGATTTTATTTTAGTGAATCCTATGGGCCAAATACCATATTTATAAAAGAGGTATGGTAACTTAATAAAAATATAAATAAACGAGAGGTATGGTAAATAAATAAAATATTTTTTTTATATTTACTCCATAAGTCAGGTTATATTTACGAACACACAAGGGTGTAAATAAATACAAATATAAATAAAGTGGAGGTAAGGTAAATAAATAAAACCTATTTTTATACTTACTCCAAAGGTATGGTAAATAAATAAAACCTCTTTTTATATTTAGGCCATAACCCTCTTTCTGTTTATGAAGGCTCAAAAAACATGTTTTATTTAAGTGAATCCTATGGGCCAAATACCATATTTATAAAAGAGGTATGGTAAATTAATAGAAATATAAATAAATGAGAGGTATGGTAAATAAAGAAAACATTTTTTTATATTTAATCCATAAGTCCCCTTATATTTATGAACACTAAAAAAATTCATTATATTTAGGTGAAGCCTATGGGCCAAATTCTATGGGCCAAATACGAAAGGCCAAATTATTATTAATACCATGCAAAAAAACATTATTAACCCTAATATTAGTATTAATAAAAATAAATATGTCACATGGTATTGAACCATGGTATACACATGGAATGTAGCCTATTTAAAGAGGGGAATTAAATTAGCATAGATCCATCGTTACTCTGGATCTACTAAGCCCCGAGAGGGATCAAATATTGTGATGTGAAAACCAACATAGAGTGAAAAAATATTTGATCCCTGTCGGAGCTTGGTAGATCAAGAGTAAAAATGGATCTTATAATTTAATGTCACTTAAACATTTTAACTTTGTTAAAATAAAAATCATTTATTAATTTTATTAATTTTTATAAATTACTATTAGTAGTTTTTAAGCTCCAAGTTTATGATAAACGCTGGTATTGACGCATGGTAATACTATGGTATTCATGTGAGAATAAACTATTTAAAGGGGAAATTCTATCAGCTTAGATCCATATTAATTATGCATCTACCAAGCGTTGAGATGGATAAATAGATTTCATCCCTCTAAGAGTGATAGATGTGGAGTTAACATGGATATAGGTTTGTTTTTATGATAATGAAGATATTAAATACACTTAGGTAATTATATTGTAAAAACATCTTAAGGTGAATGGTTAAAGCAACATTTAGACACTTCACAAAGTTTAGTAAAAAATACCAATATCTCCATTAATATTTGTTTTTCTGATTTAACAAAACAAAAATTCAAAACAGTGAAATTTTATCACTTTTTTCTACACCACCCTCGCAGAAGAGAGATAGTCACTGCCCAGATTTCCCACCATTTTTCAAACGTTCGCAATATGATATTTACATGAAATAGTTAAGGTATTGACGTTGGATTAGTTGTTTGAAAAATATGCCAGTTTGTACAACCTTTCATCTTCTCTGTTGTTCTTAGTTTGTTGTAATGATTTGTAAGGTTTGGGCCACTGCACCATATTTCCATAAAAGGTGGGGATTGTGCACCAAAAAAGAAATTAATCCACATGTTACAACGCTGTTAAAAAATGAAAGATGTATGAAGGTAGTGGATTATGCTAATAAGCAATTTAGATTGGGAGAGAAGTAATTAAATATTATTATCTAATTGAAGATTTCCAATTAAAATAATAATAAATCTACATTTATATATTTATATATTGATTGGAAGGCTTCTGACAAGGGTCACTTATTTCCATTAGATTCCCTTTAGGCATTTGGGATACCTACTACTTTCTTATATTATATAGTTGGGGCTTGCTACTTGTTGGTGTGTTGGGCTAAACAAAGTTGATGTGTTTTTTTAATCTTGTAGTTGGAGTCTATTGAATAAGAAAGAAATTTGATAGCTTGACAAAAGTGCTAGAGGAAATATTAATCTCTCCTACCTTGACAGAACTTGTGGTCAAGATCAACACCTACAAGAACTTTGTTGTGGAATATTATCAAAATTAATAGAAGGATATGAAAGAGTGTACAGTAAGAACCTTAACAAACACGGCCACTCAAACTTGCAACATTGTTTGTAGGAAGAGAAAATTGTGTTTATTTTTTCCAAACATGTATGTTAGTATATTGCAATTTAATGAATATGTTTTCCTATTATCATATATGGTTTCATACTTTAACAAAACATTTGCCAAGACTTCACAATGTTTTATTATTCAGTGAAAGGTTTGCCAAGATTTTACAAGATTTTATAATTCAGTGAAAGATTTGCCATGACTTTACAATATAATATAATCTAGTGAGAGATTTCCAAAAATATATATATACATATTATATTATTGTTAAAATCGCCTCCCATTTTTCCATGTATCATGGGGATTCACCCATTTATTATACATATAAATTTAGGGTGGTTCTGCAAATTTTCCCTGGCTCACACATATCTCACTTGCAACCACTTGACGGGAGGATTGACAACCTTCCTATCAATGGACAAGATCTCAAGCATTACCTTCAATAGGTCGGACTGCACGCATGCCATGTACATAGTCTACTTGTCGCTTGTTGTTTTCATCTTGTTTGCTTTGCTTATTATCTTTGTTTTTCTTTGTTTGATTCGCCTTACTATTTTTGTTCACATTAGTTTTGTTTGTTTGATATATTACTATTTTTGTTATCGTAAATAAGTGTTGCCAACTACTACATTCTAGTTTCTAAATGGATTATGTGGCTAAAATTTGAAGAAACCTATGACACTATAGCACTTGGCCATTCTTGTGTCTGTATTCTCTGTACTTGGTTCTAACCTATGACCGATGAAGTCTTGATGGAAAATACAAGCCTTATGCAAGGGAAGTTTTTGTCTAACCATGAATCTGTGTCCACACTAGGAAGCCCCATGCTCATACTCAACCTTCTATTCTTTGTTCAAGCTCATCCAACTAGTAGAAACAGAGAAGGGGAAAATCTAAACGAGCAAACCTGTGTCAGAGGTCTTACATGCCTCTCTGAGGGAACAACCTCTTCTAATCTCAATAATTTGGGATCCCTCTTCCACCCCAAAAATAAATAAGTTCCTATGCACAATCCTCTTGAAATAAATACAAAGGTGAAAGAAGAGAAACGATTCATGTGCAGAGAGGGGAAGCATGCAACTCCACCGGGGTACTGACCAGGCTTGCTAGCAGTGGAGAAATGTGTGTGCTCCTACATGACTCTGTCGGTGTAATGTCCATATCTGCTGGCAGTGGAGCAACACTAGAGATGAAAACTTATGCTCTGAAAATTTTCAACTCGTGAGCTAAACTACCCTTCTTGAATTCGAAACACTGAGATCAAGCTAAAATTTTGATTATGTTTGACTTAGTTGGAAATGGGTGAACCATGCATGTCCATGGGGTAAGTGGGGAATCCAAATTAAGTCTTACAATGATTCAATACTCCCCAAAAGACAATGGTCCTATGCTAGACATGAACCAAAACATAGAATCTAGAGTTCTACCAGTGTGTCGCCAAGTTTTGAAGCGGCTACAACCACCTCCCAAAATTTTTTCCTGCACCCAATTTCAAAGCCTCCCTTGAGAGTTTTGCTTGATGACTACACACCCTAGATTCATTCCGTGAGCCTGTGTGAGTATTTGCATCCACCTTACTTGTGCATTTCATTCAAGTTTTGCATGTTGGTGTCTAAGTCATGCTTGCCACCGTGTTTTGGTTATGCTCAAAGTCTTCACTTCGTGTGTACTTGTTGTGTCCACTATGAAAGCATATTTCATACTCACACATGGAGTCACATTCATTGTCGCACAAGTGTCGTCACAGTCGATCAATGATCAATCACAAGTGTCACGCTTATCACTTGCATCGTCAGTCAGTC
>APFE030828107.1:0-110160 GCA_000404065.3 Pinus taeda
CTGTTTTTTTTCACATTTCCACGACATGGAACTTGTTTATAAAATTATAAAAAAGCCAACCAAGTCCCTTATAATATGCAGGTAATCTTATAATAGAGCCTGATACCTCTACTATGCTTGTCTTCGTTCAAGTGTCATATCTGCTATACGTAACACTGTGAATCACAACTCTCTCAAAACTCAACTCTATAGTGTAATTAAAACCTTTGGAAATTGAATTTGACAACTCTATAAAAAGGATTAGTGAAATAGAAGCTTTTGTGAATGCGCCCACTAACTATCACTGCTAAACAATCAAACTAGACTATGAAGCCTTCCATCTTGATCACAATCGTGCTCACGATCAAGGGAGTGCGACCACCTGGCTTGACATAATGGCCATCATAGTGTCACTTTGAATCTCCTTTCCTGTGTGGATGTTTTGACAAATCAATGTGAAATCAAAGTCACTTTGAATTTTCTTTCCTGCAAGGGATCACATCCACAGTTGATTAGTAAAAGATAATCTATTGTATATTATGTTCAAGAAACTGACTACAATCTACAATGGAAACGAGACCTGAATTCTTATTCTGAATTTGAATATCTTAGGACAACATAAGAGATAAAAATGCATATGACCTTAGTAGCTATAAAACAATCACTCCATCATTACAAGACCACCTAAATTTTTTCACTTGATCTAAATAATGGCACTAGTTGTAGTGCTTATTTGCATTAACACCATGGAAAAGCAACAACAATGTTTCAAAGCACACTTACTGGAAAAGTTTTAATGTTCCAAGAATATTTAATGATAGCATCTAAACCTCATACTATGGTGGGGAAACTAGGGAACCCAAATCTTGGAAGATATCTCATACCAAATCTGAGAAAAAAATAAAAAAGGGAAAAAATCAAAATCTATAAATCAAGCAATGAATTGTTTACAAATAAAATACAATTCCTTTAACTAACAGTTAAATTGTGGTGATATATTTAAATATTTAGTAACAGGGGAACTGCAAACCATGGAATATTACCTTTTTCATTACAGTCATCCCTTAGTGACTGAGATTACAAATCAATACTTATGGAAATATTGTAAGAAATTCTGTGAAATAGTAAAGCATAACCTCTATTTTCAAGCAACAAAATCAAGACATTGTTACATCTAGAGCCATAATTGATACATAATCAATGAATGAATTCCTTGTATGGCATAGGCTTGTTTCACAACCTCTATTTTCTCAATAACAAAATCAAGACACTGTATGTGGTTATTTCCAAAAGGAAACTGCATTTTAATTTGGAAGAGGATCTTATCAAAAGACATGGATTTATTCAAAGCTACAAAGCCTAATGGGTTATTGAAAAATAAGTTGGAATATGGGATCATGATACATAAATTGAAAAAGTATGCTTTCCTTTTAGAAACATTACAGTTATACAATGTTTTTTGAAAGCATTAGAATTTGAAATTGGGCCTTTCTATCAAGACAAAGTTTCATCAATAGAATGTACTTTCCTACCCGAAACGTTGTAGATATCCAAGAAAAACTTGAAAAGCATAAGAGAACTTAGCGTAATGTACTTTCTTTCCTTCCTTAACATTATTAAAGAGTTGAGGTTCCCCAATTCATCAGGTAACATTCAAAGGAAATGATAGTTAGTAATAGTCCAATTCACAACTGAATATGTGTCACAAATACGAGGGGGCATCTCCTCCAAATCACAAAAGTGCTCCAGGTTAAAATCTAGCATTATTGGAAGCTTAATGCTCGCCTGGGTGTTATTGAACCCAAACATTTTTCCAATCAACACTAAAAGCTTAAAGATAGCTTCTCTAAGTCCTGCATGACTTTACTATGCTCTTGAAGTGGGGGCACATGCAGGCTCTCTAAGTGAATAGTCTTAAACTAAGAGAAGATAAGGCCGATAGATCATTCAGTGTGGATCTCTTTAACCCATAATTGAATACTCTGTCTCTCTTGAACCCATAATTGAATGTTATTACGACTTTCAAATTTTTCATGGAACTCAAAAATGTTGGAAGAAAGTATTTGCTTCCAGAAAAGAGTAAAACAAAAGCCTCTGCTTGAGGACAATTAATGTCACACCACTAACACTTCTCCATGGAATCTATATAGGTAAGCCACAAATGTAAAATTCCATTAGAATATTGCGTTTATTGAATACAAAAATGAAATCATTGCATTTCTTTAAAATATTTTTTGAAATCAAAATTACCGAAATTACATATTGATAACCTAGTGGGTGTAGGATAAAATTCACCCGTGTAATTCACAGAAAGCATGAGAAAAAACTGAATACTATATATAAAACCAAGAAAAATTCAAATTCATCACTTCTAGGGACCTCTTAACCACCCAACCAATACATAAGTATGTTCCTGTTTGCAGTTAGGAAAATTACCCAAATTACAATCCTTTTACTCCAACATATGTTGGAAAGTTATAGAAGGATGACTAGTGCAATGAATCCATTCCTTTTAGCCCTGGATTTGTTTCAGTTTAAAATAGAAGTATACAAATATACTTGTCCAATGTCTATGCTTTAGCCATTCACCTTAAGATGTTTTTACAATATAATTTCCTAAGTCTATTTAATATCTTCATTATCATAAAAACCAACCTATATATCCCTCTGAGCACTTGGTAGACCCTGAATTAAGATGGATCTAAGATGATAGAACTTCCCCTTTAACTAGTCTATGCTCAAATGAATAACATGGTGTTATCAATACCATGGGTTATCATAAACCTGGAGCTTAAAACTTACTATTAGTAATTTATAAAAATTAATAAAATTAATAGTTGATTTTTATTTTATTTTTTATTTTAACGAAGCTAAAGCAACATCCAGTCTTGATCCACCAAGCCCCAAGAGGATCAAATATTTTTTCACTCTATGCTAGTTTGCATATCACGATATTTGATACTCTCGGGGGTTAGTAGATCCAGAGTAAAGATGGATCTATGTTAGTTTAATTCAGATGCATCTATGTTAGTTTAATTCCCCCATTTAAATAGGCTACATTCTAGGTGAATACCATGGGTCAATACCATGTGCCATTTTGGTGAATACCATGGGTCAATACCATCTGCCATATTTTTATTAATTCTAATATTAGGGTTAATAATGGTTTTTTTGCATGGTATTAATAACACTCTAGTCCATGTTATTTGTCCCATAGTATTTTGCCCATAGGTTTGACCTAAATATAACCCATTTTTTGAGTGTTCGTAAATATAAGGTGACTTATGGAGTAAATATAAAAAATTGTTTTATTTGTTTACCATACCTCTCGTTTATTTATATTTTTATTAATTTACCATATCTCTTTTACAAATATGGTATTTGCCCATAGGATTCACTTAAATAAAACCTCTTTCTTGAGCCTTCATAAATAGAACAAGGGTTATGGACTAAATGTAAAAAGATGTTTTATTTATTTACCATACATCTAGTTTATTTATATTTTTATTTATTTACCATACATTTTGAGTAGGTATAAAAAGACGTTTTATTTATTTACCATACCTCCACTTTACTTATATTTTTATTTGTTTACACCCTTACATGTATATAAGGTGACTTACAGAGTAAATCTAAAAAATGTTTTATTTATTTACCATACCTCTCATTTATTTATATTTTTATTAATTTACCATATCTCTTTTATAAATATGGTATTTGGCCCATAGGATTCACTTAAATAAAACCTATTCTTGAAAATGGGCGAACGGAAAGTTGTAACTCCTAATTTCAAGGGCTAAATATACCTTTTTTACCCTCTCCCTTAAAATAAAGTGGGCTATTTGAGGTGATTTGTAAAAATGTACTATGATACAAAATATTAGCCCACTAAAAATTTAAAACCCCTTAATTTCCCCAAAGGGCGAACATTCGCCCCTAAAATTATCCTTGCTTTTTGAATTTATTTTGGCATTGTTTCATTACAAGTAGTGGTGAATTTGATTAGTTTGATTCCATTTGTGCATAGATTTCAAAGTAGTTTTAGAGAGATAAAGGAACACTAAAAAGACTGATAGCTGGTGGATCTTGCCTTACTCCCCCTTCACGGACCATGGTTTGAGGAAAAACTCCTATTCAGCCCCAAAAAGATAGAATTCAGATTTCTTATGGAATTTAGGGTTTTCTGCTAATTAGCCAAGCATCTCTTTAGTTTTTAACAATAGGTTTCATTTGTTGTTTCTATATCTCCATATTTTTATTAGATCTCATGGTGTTTCACAATATTTTCGAAGTATTTCTATGCATGGACTAGGCAACTAAATAATGGAATTTTGTCTTCTTATGTTGATTGGAAATCTTTCTTGGTTGACATGATTCACAAGTGAATTCTAGTGATGTGTGTATTGCAGGAGTTTCAATAGTGTAGGAATATCTCATGTCAAATTCCCCAACCTAACCTCATCCAACCATGATAAAAAACAGCCACTAAGTCAATAAACTGATTTATCATTCCATAAGAACAACTTCCATGTTTGTTGAGCGAATCCAACCATCTAACAAACTTTGGTTTGAGTTCTGAGGAAGTCCTAGCCACTCCCTTGCCTTATGTATTCCATCATTCACCTTCCTTAAGCCCTATACCACCTTCCAAACCACTACTTATGCTTTTAGTTAGATCTTGTAACAATACGGGGGGATCTTGTAGGAGCATTAGGACATCATGTAGGTGAATTAGGACATCTTTTAGGATGACCTATAGTGGCCTATTTTGAAGTCGATTTGTGGAAAATGCATCCAGAAAGATAGGAGAAGACCCTTGCTTGCCTCCTAAGCCATCTGACCCTTAACAACCATATCTCTCCACACCTAACCCACCTTCCATACCACCAAGAATATTTAGCGTTCATAAAAAGGACACAAAGGAAAAAGGTTATTGTATTCATTCATATGCACAACAATAAAGTGTTTGATTATTTAGATTGCATGCCTAGGATAGTTGGTATTACACATATGTTAGCTTAGAATTCTTCTAAAGAACTATCTCTTAACAAATAGTTAGATGAGTGGTGTGTTTAAAGAATTTATTTCAGTCTTCCATTAATATTGAGTAGACAATATTTCAATTCTCTCAATTAGGTAAAATTCCCCTTTCTCCATTGGTAATCAAACTTCTTCTAAATCAATTAAAGGATGGTTTGAGAAACTCTAGTGGTCTATCCCCAGCTCAGCAGTGACAAAGAGTGGACCCATTGCATATACTTGTGTATACAACATTGTCACATCCAAGTTTGTATGAACCGTGGGTTGATAAAGTATAGTTGGAATCCCTAGGAGTTGCAACATTCTTGCTCTAATACTACTACTCATTACTTTTTGGTGTCGTTGTTGAGGAGGTTTCTAAGTAGATATGATTTCTGCTTTCTTTCTTCCATTTCTTATCTCTTCCATAATGTTATTAGCTTCTTTTTTCTCTTGCAAAAGGAATTATACGTTGGTTTGCTTTCCTTTCCATTCTGCAAGTGAGATTTCATTCAACAGTTAGTTTCCATTCAATTCATTATTTCAATTCTTCAATTAGTCTTAAAGTTTGAAAAACATAACAAAACAAAATCACTTCTTTCATGCCTCATAGTAATAGGGATAACTTAGGAAAATTTCTACAAAATACCCCCACCACTACAAAAAACCAACCTTCCCTCTTTTTCGGTGGCTATAAATTGAAGGACCCATTAGGCGAGAAACCAGAGATCTTTGAAGAGCCTACAGAGGGAGAAGAAGAAGGAGAACCCATTCCAACTGACCTAATGGTTGAAAATAGGAATGACAGAGGAGATAGGGAAAGAATTGAGGGTAATTTTCCCATCAAAGAAACCAAATGGGAATGCAAATATGAATAACATAAGCCCCTCTTCTCTTCCTGTCTTCCCTCGCTTGACCTCAAAAGATCTAAATACTTTATTGTTTGAGTTCATTGTCAATATGATTTACTTATGATTACACCACTGATGATCAAAAGATAAGATTATTCCCATCCACTCTCAAGGATGTGGCTCTACGTTGGTTCATGGGTTTACCTGGGGATAGCATCGCCACCTGGGCCCAGATGCAGCAAGCCTTCAAAAACAAGTATCAAGACTACAATAGGTCCAAAGACAGTAAGGATGAGATTTTTAGAATGACCTTAGGGCATTATGAGTCCTTCTAAGATTATGAGGAAAGATTCCATCTTAGCTACAAAAGGGCCAGGTGCACTCTTGATCCTGAGTCACTGAAGCTAGTCCAACTCAGCGGGGTCAGGGAAGATCTTATGGATAGCCTAAACCTGCTAGTAAGAGGGGACATCTACCAACTACCCTATGAATATATCAAGACTATTTTTAAGAACCATTCTAGGGTAGATAGGAAAAATGGTAGCGCTAGTCAACCAATGGCCATCTCATCCTCTTCGAACACATATATAAAAGGTGAAATAGGAGAAATGCTAGAAGATTTCAAGAGTGAAATGTTATACCCTTAAACTACAAATGGACACTATGGACATGAAGAGAAAGCAGGAGGAAGCATAGAGAGCATTAGCCATCTTCTACCTAGATGCACTAGGAGGAACCATAGAAATGAATGTCCATTAAGCCTTATAGAAATATCCTCAGTCTATGAAGAAAACCAGTCCACAGACAAGTCCCCTTCTCTACCTAGACTAAAAGTTTTGTATTAGGGAACCGAAGGGGTGACTGAACATCTTTTTTAGATAAATCAAAGGAGGCCTCATGATTCTCAACCATACTAGTAGGTCATGCAAGCATCATCCTATGCATATTACAACCCTAACCGAAACACATCCATTCCCTCTTGGGCCCCCCTTACTCATACTTCCTAGTATAAACCTTCCCCTTGGTATTTTGCACCTCAGTACCATTCCCAGTAGACCAACCAACCATTTAAGCCATATACTCCTCCACAGCCTCAGTCGAATAAACCACCCTAGGGGTGGAGGCCCCCATAAAACAATCCTCCAACTTTATTACCTTCACCTTCTACTCAACCAGAAATTTTACACCCTGCTCCACCTAAACAACTTCAGATGCCTACCCAACCAAATCCGAACCCAAAAAATAGATAGACACAACAAGCATTTGGTGGAGAGACATCCAACCCCACATATTTTGTGGAAATTCAAGAAATTAACCTGAGGTATAGGAGACTGTTTCCAGATAACGAACCTCCATCTCCACTGAGGGAGAGTGAGGAGGAAAGAGAGGATACTATGCCTTGAGTGAATCGACCACCCTTTCCTAAAAGGCTAACTCACTGAGTCTAGCCTACCCCAGAAGAGAATGAACTTCTGGGTGAACTGAAAAATTTGTGTTCCACTTGTCCAAGCCATTAAGGATGTACCTATTTACAAAAAATTGATTAAATAGAAGTATTTCAAACATGCAGGGAGGCAAAAAATTGACACCCCCATCATTAATGTCATTAGACAACTTTTTGACTTAATGTTAGGGCAGGTCCTTTTCCCAAAGTATTTAATCCTCGGAAGCCCTATAGTAGATGTGCACATCAATGGCATCATTGTCCCACACACCTTGATTGATCTTGGGGCTACCATTAATGTGATGAATAAGGACACCATGCTCAAGCTAAATCTCCAGGGTTCAATAAGAAATACCACGACAGTCTTCCATCTTGTAGACTGGTCTACAGTAGCCACTGACGATGTGATGATATCCATTGACTCCTCGGAGTACCCTGCAGACTTCCTAGTTCTCTAGCCTAAGGCCAAGCTTAATGGTTATCCTCTCATACTTGAGAGGCCTTGGTTAGCCACTATCAATGCCTACATCAACTATAGGGCTAGAAGCATGACTATCAAAAATGGGCATCTATCCAAGAAGTTGGTCTTCTACCCTCCTTCTCAGCCATCTTTAGATCATGATTTACCTTTATGGCTAGATGAGGAGGAAGAAGATGAAGTCTACTCAGCTCAACTCTATACCCTAGAAACTGCCAAGGGAGGAGGACAGCCTGATGAAGATGATTTTATTGAACACATCCTCCAAAATCCAACTCCCAATAACTTGTCCTTAGAAGAAGTAGTAAAGGAAACCAAGAGAAACCATTAGATTGATCTATGCTTAGTAGATTCAAACATTACTCATGTTAAGAAAATAGAATTCAGCCCTAAACAGACTTTGAAAATAAACCCCTCTTTCTGTACACCAAGAAGAAGAGTTATGTAACATGCTAAGGAAAAATTTGAATGCCTTTTCTTGGAGTTACAAATAAATGAAGGGAGTGGATCCCTCGGTGTGTACTCACCAAATTTATATCAAAGAATGTTCCAAATTAGTCTGACAATCCAAAAGGAGAATAAATCCATTTCTCAAGGATATAGTCAAATAAGAACTACAAAAGTTGTTGGATGCATGATTCATTTACCCTATCTCGGATAGTGAGTGGTTGTCTCCTTTAGTGTTGGTTCCAAAGAAAAATGGGAAATGGAGGATTTGTGTTGATTACAGAGAGTTAAACAAAACAACAAAGAAGGACATTTTTCCTCTACCTTTCCATTACCAAATGTTAGATGGCCTCGCGGGGAAAAAGTTTTTCTCTTTATTAGATGGGTTCAATGAGTACAATCAAATCCAAATTAGCCCAGAGAACCTGGATAAAACCACCTTCACCTGTCCTTTAGGTATTTTTTCTTATAGGGTCCTTCCTTTTGGTCCATGCAATGCCCTTGCTACTTTCGAGAGAGTATTCTTGAGTATCTTTGCCAAGCTAGTCCATGATGTAGTCGAAATTTATATGGATGACTTTACACCTTATGGGTGTGATTTCGAAGAGGCTCTCTACAACTTGGGTAAGGTGCTAAAGAAATGCATTGAAATGAACTTATCCGTTAGCCTTGAAAAATATGAGCTCTTGATGAATTTTGAGATTGTTCTAGGTCACTCAGTATCATAGAAAGGACTACAAGTCAACCCAAATAAGATAACCAACATTCAAAGGGTCCCAAATCTACAAATTATAGGAATGTCAGAAGTTTTCTAGGTTTAGCCTAATAGTATAGGAGATTTCTAAAATAATTTAGCAAGTTAGCTTCTCTTTTATTTGGTTTATTGGCCAAAGAACCCAAAAATTTATGGTCAGAAAGATGTCAAGAAGCCTTGGACACCCTAAAGGACAAGTTGACTATTGCACCTATTCTCTGAGGCCCAAATTGGGCTCTTCCTTTCCATATACATGTCGAGGCCTCTCACAATGCCATAGGAGAAGATCTAGGCCAGATATATGACAAGCTATCTTATGCCATTTATTTCATTAGTAAGAATATGTCAAAAGCTGAGATGAGCTACCGAAGGACTAAAAAAGAGCTCCTAGCAGTTGTGCATTCATTAAATAAATTTAGGCATTAAATTATTGTTTGCCAAACATTTGTATATACTGACCATGCTGCAACTAAATACTTGATTAATGCACCTGATGTAAATGCTTTTATTATTAGATGGCTACTTTTGTTGCAACAGTTTGATTTAACTATCATCGATATGCCTGGAAGGGAAAATGTTGTTGCATATTTTTTATCCATATTGAATTTTCCTACAAGGGAGGAAGGAATGGTTGATGATCAGTTACTATATGAACACTTATTCACCATTTCAATTCTCTCTCCATGGTTTGCTGACATAGAAAATTACCTGGTGTTTATACAGTTTCCACAAAATTTTTCCTCCAAGGAAAAGAGAAAGATGGTAAGGAAGAGCACCGCATTCACATGGATTGGGGGCAACCACTTCAAACTACGCCCGAATCAAATTATGAGAGGATCTGTCAGGGAAGAGGAAGTCTTTGACATCCTTCTGACCTGTCATGATGGGCCTTGTGGAGATCAATTTGCAGCCAAAAGAACAACATTCAAGGTACTACAAGCTGCTGGGTCATGGAAAAGGTATGCATTTACTTTTAAACTCATCATCCTTTTCCTTTATTCTTATCCTTTCTATATCTCAATGCGCTAATCAATTAAGGAATTATGGCAAGAAATGAAGAAATTATTTGCAGTTATGACTTAGCTAATTAGTACCTTCCTTTATGCAAGAAAACAACAAAGGGACAAATGTTGTTCCCTATGAAGGAACAACAAATATCGACAAGCTAAGGAAGGAACGTGACAGTTGCAGATAAGGCCAAATGCAAATCAGCAGAATCAGTGCAAGAAAGGAAACGAAGTCTGAAGATGGAAGACTGTTGTGAATCCCTCAGGATCGAGATATCCTGAGGGATCACATTTATCATTTATCTTTTCACCCTTTCCTATTATAAAAGGAGACATTTTGTAAGAAGAGGGGGATGAATTTGTATATTATTGTAATTGTAATTGTAATCAAAGACTCTCGTTGTCGACAAGAACAAGAATATATTTCACTGATCATTCAATTTGATGATTAACATATAAGTAAATTTGACGTTCCCTCGCATTTCCTGAAGTAACTTAGCAGTATTTCGCTAGCAGCTAAGGGCCCGGCCTCTGGTGGATTCAAATCCTCTTCTTGTGTCATACATTTCCAATTCTCGCAAGTGTGATAGTTTGATAGTATTCTTGCTTTCTGTGATTTCATCGTTGTGTTGTTTATTATTTTTCAGTGTTAACATAATCTCTTTACTTTATATCATTCACAGTATTGTCATTGATTCAGTTTGCTTTCATTTCAAATCAAGTTTCTTAGATAAATATTATGCTTGATATAATCAGTTGTAAAGAGTATTAACTATTTCTGTTGAAACTCTCAGATTGATTTTAATTTTCTGTTTAGATTAATTATTGAGGATTGGGTTTGACTTGGATTAAATTAGTTAAAGAGGGATGAGTTATCACTACTGTACTCTCAACTAAAGTTGTTGTTACTTTGATTAATGTAATATGTATTTCATTAAAGGATTGAGTTTTCTTTAATTACAATTGGAATTTACTATATGCATTCATTCACTCTTTTATTTAAAAGATCTGTATTGCAATTTAGAAACATTATTCTCTAAGTAAATGGTAGCCACACACTGTGTACATTCTTGAAATAAGAAGCCTTGCACGGATTGATAATTAATGTGAGGATAATGAGGAGTTTTAAACGACATCTTTTATTGACCAACATTTTAGCGTCGTTGTTGGGGAGAGTGTAGCCATTTGTAAAGAGTAATGTACATTTGATGATTGTTGTTGAAGAAGAATAGGGCATTCAAAATGAAAGGTAAGAACATATGTAACGAGCAAGTAAAGTGCTTGCTCCTCCACCTGCTTTTCAGCACAATTACAGAAAATTGAAGGAGGTATTTGATGCGTGTCTATTGAGAGAGAACTGGGTACTAAAAACGAAAGGTAAGAACCTTCATACGGAGAACATAGAATGCCTATTCCCCTGCCTGCTTTCCAACATAATTGTTAGGAACTTAGGGTAGAGATAAATAGTTGAATTGTTTGCATGAATGACTAAGAAGAAATAACCTGAAAAGAATCCAATTCTACTACCCAAACACGACAGATATAAGGGACTGATGACCCTTGGACGATCAACTTTCATAGAAAACATCTTAAAGAAAGCCAAATCTCAGCCATCAATAGGTCATAGTAACATTATTTCCAGACAACCTACTGTCTCCCTTTAGCCCGCCGGCTCACCTTCTATAGCCTACGCTAAGGTCCACATCAAAATAGCAAGGACTGAGCAGATTTTTCAAGAAATTGAAAATTCACATCCAATTTCCACACAAGAAGGGAATTCTTCTAATATTCATGAAGGGGGAGGACAAATAGGGGAAATAGAGGAGCCAAGATCCCCTCAGGTAGTAATTCAACAAGGAACACCCAGTATCCCAGACCGAGGGAGTGTTGTTAAGATACCCCTTCTAACCATCCTAGGAGTAACTCTATAGAGATCCCGGAAGGATAATGGCATATATTTTATCAAATAACAACAATCCACAAGCACCCTAGACCTCTACATTGCAGTATCCCATCATTGACACAGCTGTCAATGCACCCATGAAAGCTATCCCTCTCCCAAAATATTCCCACCTTTCATGGAGTGACATCAGAGGATCCAGATGCATTTCTATTTTAATTTGATGTATTATGTCGGGGTTATGATTATACCACCGACCCCAAAAACTAAAATTGTTTCCTTCTACATTAAAAGGAGCATCCCTGCGCTGGTTTATGGGATTAGGTGGGGGCACAATAAATTATTGGGATCAAATGAAAAATGCTTTCCTTAAGTAATATTAGGACTTTTACAGATCTAGGAAATTGAAAGACGACATATTCCAAATGGTAGCAAGACCTTGTGAAACATTGGAAGAATATTGAGAACATTTTCAATATAACCTCCAATGGTCTTCCTATGCAACTCTGCCTTTGCCTAATAACATACTAAAAACTACACTGATTAAAGGGATGAAAGAAAAATGGATAGAGACATTAAATATTATGGGTAAAGGTGATATATATCAAGAAGGGTATGCTGACATTATTAAATTGTGTATTAGGTGCTCAAGAGGCAGTACGAGATTGTAACCATTAGAACATGACATGGTCTCTAGGGACAACAAAATCTCTGGTGGAGGTATAACTCGTGCAAAAATTGGCAACATGCTAGAGGATTTAAAAATAGATATTTTTGGAACTCTGAAAATGTAATTGGACATTATGCAAGCTGAGAAAAAGCATGCTAAAGAAGAACAAAACTTGGTGATATTCTGTCCTAGATGCAGGAAGAATCATAGTCACAAAGAGTGCACACTGGATATGGTGCAAACCTATGCCATATGTACTAAAGATGATGCCAAAGAAAGCTGCCCATCACTCCCAGGGTTAAAAGTAGTCTATAAGGAGGCAGAGGAAGAAACAGAACTAGTCTACTTGCTAAACCAACATCGCCAATGGCAACCACAACAAACAGGTATGCCTACTAATCCATCTTCTTTCTTTCATCCCTTGCAATATAATTCAAAACAATACCTAGGGACTATGTGGCAGAACCAACCACCTTTTTCCAATTGGTCACATCAACCATTCTCTATGCCACCTTGGCCCAACCAATCAAATCAAAATAAAAATTGGCCAAATTCATCTTACTTCCCACCATTCTGGTAGAATAATGCATATCAATCTCAATGGTCACCCTCCACCTCATAGAACCAGAACTGGCAGTGAAACTAGGAAAGACCTACAAACTAGCTAGTAGGAACAATCCCCCTACCCCAACAACAGACCAGTGTAATCTATGCAAATTATTGAAGGACCAGAGCCAGAAACTGAGTTAAGGGAGTGCAACGAGCTTCAATTAAGGTTTAGATGGATAATAGAATCAGAGGGGGATAAAAATATACAAATTGAAGATCTATTACCTATAAAACAAGCACCACAAGTGGAGAACATGGTTAAACAGAAAACTCACGATCAAACGATCACCTCTTCTCCACCATTCCCAAAAAGATTAATCATATCCCGCCCAATCGAATATCCTGATTTTGATCTTCTGGGAGAATTGAAAAATTTGTGTGTAAAAATACCTCTCCTCGAGGCAATTCAGGACATTCTAATTTATGAAAAAACTATCAAGGAATTGTGTACAAAAAAGCTGAAGAGGAAAATAAAAACAACCCCAACGGTCCATGTAGTCAGTACCTTATCTGATTTACTATCAGGTAGAGAAACAACTGTAAAATATGAGGACCTAGGAAACCCTATAGTCACTGTGAAAATAAATGGATGCTCCTTTCCCAATACATTAGTCAATTTAGGTGTAACAATCAATATTCTTACAACAACAACTTGTCAAAAGCTTGGCATTACATCCTTGGACTCAACCATGACCTTCTTGGAATTGGCTGACCAATCAGTAGTCAAACTAAAAGGCATATTACAGGATGTAATGGTGTCTGTAGACTCCTTGGAATACCTAGCAGACTTTTTGATCATCAATCCTAGAAACTGGCTCGATGGACATCCCCTAATTCTAGGAAGACCTTGGCTAGCAACCACAGATGCTTACATAAGCTGTCAGACAGGCAGCACGACTATAGCAAGAGGAAGTAATGTGAAGAATTTAGCCTCATATCCTCTAGCTCAACCAAGTTTAACAATAATAAAAAGTGGAAAACAACTTGTATCATATCTAACTGAAAAAATTAGATCTCCACTAACTATAGAAGATGCTCTTGAATTCAAGGATCAAACAGAAGATGACATCATTAACACTTACACTAATCAACTAGATGTCGTATCTCATCCAAAATGTCACATGATCGAAGCAGCTCTCGATAACGAAATAGAAGAAGATCCTTTAAAAGATATTAACGACTAATCAATAACAATAACTTCTGTTTATAGCAGCAAAACCATAGAAATTGATCCAGGGAAAATTTTAAATATTAACAAAAACCTTACTGCTGACTAGAAGCAGAAGCTTGTTCAACTTCTGAGAAAATATAAAGAGGCCTTCACATGGGATTACACGGACATGAAAGGGATTGATCCCCAATTATGCATGCACTGCATATATATAAAGAAAGATGCCATGCCCATTCAACAACCTCAATAGAGGTTAAACCCTCACCTTAAAGACATTGTTAAAGCTTAACTATAAAAATTGTTAGATGTAAATTTCATGTACCCTATATCTGATAGCAGATGGGTCTCTCCCTTAGTATTGTTGCCTAACAAGAATGTAAAGTGGCGTATATGTGTTGACTATAGAGACCTTAGTAAAGAAACCCAAAAAGACCATTTTCCCCTTACGTTCATTGACAAGGTCTTGGACACAATGACACAAAAAAAATTATTTTCTCTCCTAGATGGCTTCAACGGCTACAATCAAATTCAAATTGCCCCTGAAGACCAGGATAAGACTACCTTTACCTACCCTTGGGGGACATTTTCTTACAGGGTCTTACCTTTTGGGATGTGCAATGCACTTGCCACATTCTAGAGGGCTATACTCAACATTTTTGTAGATCTGATAAATGAAGGGCTCAAGGTGTATATGGATGACTTTACACCTTACGGAGATGACTTCGAGCCAATGTTACAAACATTAGATAAGGTTTTTCAAAGGTGCATTACTACCATGCTCTGTTTAAGCCATGAAAAATGCCACATGATGATAACTGAGGGCCTTATCTTGGGTCACTATATCTCAATAGCTGGAATCCAGGTAGATCGAACAAAAATTCAGATAATTATTTAATACCTACCCCTTCCACATAGACTGAAGTACATAGTTTCTTGGGATTTTTTGCTATTATAGAAGATTTATAAATATTTTTTCTCAAATTGCTACACCATTATATGCATTAACAGGGAATATCAATTTCATTTGGACTAACAAATGTGACGTTGCTTTTGAAGATTTAAAATGGCTTGTATCAACAACCCCCATATTATGGGGCCCAAACTGGGATTTTCCATTCCAGATTTCGTCCTTCGCTTCAAACACGGCCATTGGAGTAGTTCTCAGCCAGGAGGAAGATAGAAAGCCATATGCAATATATTACATCAACAACAATCTATCTCCTATTGAATTAAATTATATTGTGATTGAGAAAGAATTTTTGGCTGTAATCTTTGCTATCAATAAATTTAGACATTATATAATAGGATACCCTGTGGTTTTGTATATTGATCACTCTGTTATTAAATATCTAGCTAATAAACCTGTTACAAATGGAAGAGTGACAAGATGGTTGATCCTTTTGCAGGAATTCGACATAACTATCAAAGATCGACCAAGAAAAGAAAATACAGTAGTAGACTTCCTTCCATGAATGCCAAAGATAGATGACTCAATAGCAGTAGAAGACCAGTTCCCTGTTGAACACTTATTTGCTATCACCGTTAAAACACCATGGTACACAAATGTCGCAAACTACCTAGTAGTGGGAAAATTACTCAAGCAACTGACGCCTAATGAAAGAAGACAAATAGTATAGCGTAGCTCTTAGTTCTTCTGGATCAGAGGATATTTATTTCATACAAGGGTCGATATACACATTCAAAGATGTGTCAAGGAAGATGAAGTCTTCAACATCTTGAAGCCTTGCCATGATGGGCCTTGTGGTGGTCATTTTGCAGACCGCATGACTAGTCACAAAGTCTTGCAGAGGGGCTATTATTGGCCCACCATTTTTAAAGATGCCAAGAATTTTGTCCAGGCATGCGACAGTTGCCAAAGAATGGGACACCCTAGGCAGTTTGATGAGATGCGCCTACATCGGCAATTAGTTATTGAACATTTTGAACGATGGGCGTTAGATTTCATTTGTCTAATAAACCCATCATCTAATCAAAACACATACATATTAGTCACAACAGAATATGTGACTAAATGGGTGGAGGCAGAAGCAATACCAAGGGAAATAGAGGACTTGGTGATCCACTTTATTTTCCAACTACTCATGTGATATGGCTTGCCTAGAGAAATAATCATAGATGGAGGGCCACAATTTATAGGCCATAAGATTGTTGCAACATTAAAGAATCATTATATCATGCATAGAATCACAACTTCGTACCACCCAATAAAGTAATCGAGGCAATACTCACAAAGACAGTTACATCACATAGATGTGACTGGGCTACTCGATTGCCAGAAGCCCTATTGGCATACCACATGACATGGAGAAATACCACGGGATATTCACCATATTAGCTAGTGTTTGGAAAAGAACCTATCTTCCTAATTGAGTTTGAAATCTAGACATTGAAGATAGCTCAGGAGGTAGGCTTGGACTTAAATGAGGCACATATTAATAGGCTACATCAAATCAATGAATTAGATGAAATGTGGCTATTAGCTCTTCTGCACACTGCATTGATCCAACAACAAAGAGCGAAATGGCATGATGCCCTTATCAAGAAGAAGATCTTCCACAAAGGATATTGGGCAGTCCTGGATGATTCTAGGTTCTAGGATTTCCCGGGAAAACTCTAGACTATATGGTTAGGGCCTTATGAGATACAACAGGTGCATGATCATGGCACCCTCACATTAGCCACCATTGATGGGTATGGCTACTCTTTTAAAGTGAATGGACATCGATTATGACGTTATCACAAACCCCTTACTAGGGAGTCCTTTTTCCAACAACTATGGGAAGATTCCACAATACAAATTCTTGCTGACGAGGGAAACCCGTCCATAGCATCAGCCTAGTGGAGAATTTATTTGTTTTTGAAATTTGAACATAAATTTTCCTTTCTATTTGATTGAATTTTCTTGTATAAATTGTATATAAGTTCTTTTTTTCCTTCTCTTTTCCCTCTAATGAATAGATGTTGTTCCCTCTAAGGAATAGTTGTTATCCCTTCTAAAGAACAACAATGTTTGTGCATATTTTTATTGCTATTCCCTTTAAGGAACAATTGTTGTTCCCTCTAAGGAACAATCATTGTTCCCTCTATGGAGCAACAATTTTACGAACGATTTTTCACTTCTTTCTTTTCATGTTGTTCCCTCTAAGGAACAACTGCAGTTCCCTCTAAGGAACAACAGCTTTGCGTGTATTTGTTTTCTCATTGTTCCCACTAAGGAATAGTAGTTTTGTATCTATTTGTTTTCTCGTTGTTCCCTCTAAGGAACAATTGTTGTTCCCTCTAAGGAACGGCTACTATTCTCTCTAGGGAGCAATGATTCCATCTCTCTTTGTCTTCCAACAGTTCCAACTAAGGTATAGCCAGTGTTCCCTCTAAGGAAATGGTGTTATTCCCTCTAACAAACAAAAATTTCATGTGTATTCGTTTTCTTACTATTCTCTCTAAGGAATAGCTATTGTTCCCTCCAAGAAACAACTATTGTTCCCTCCAAGGAACAGTTGTTGTTCCCTCTAAGGAATAAATATTTGGCATCCAACTTTTTTCATTCTTTTTGTTGTTCCTTATAAGGAACAGTCGTTGTTCCCTCTAAGGAACAACCTCTATTCCTTCTAAGGAACAATGATTTTCTTCGGCATGTATTTCCTTTGACTATTGCCTATAGGGAACAAATGTTGTTCCCTCTAAGGAACAACAGTTTTGGTGTATAGTTTTCTTCTTATTGTTCCTCCTAAGGAACAACACTTGTTCCCTATAAGGAACAACACTTTTGTGTATATATCATTTTGTTGTTCCCTACAAGGAACAACACCATCTGCGTGTATTTTTCATTTGTTGTTCCTTATAGGGAACATCTGGTATTCCCTCTAAGGAACAACGCCTTTTTGTGTGTTTTTTGTTGTTGTTCCCTATAAGGAACAACACTCTTTGTGTGAGGTTTTCTTTTGCTGTTTCCTTTAGGAGATAAGCACTTTGTGAATTTTATTTCCTTCCTTTTCTCACTCTTTATGATCCTCTATAGGGCAAGTATACAAATATATGTGTAAGGATAAAAATTTGAAGCTTACTGGAACAAGCAAATCGAATATTATCATCTTTAACGAGGTTTCTTTGTATTGATCGAAAAAGGAAGGACACAACCATCTATATCACTTCACTATCCTTATTTTCACTATAAATTGAATTGATTGATTATTTGTATCATGCTGGTTCTTCCCTAACCCCTATAATTCTCTTTGTTCATTATCATCAAATAAGGTTAAGGGCATACTTTTTTTCTATTGATATGTTCAAACTTCTTCCACCATCCCTACTCTTAAGGAGATTTGAGCCACCTTCTATATATAAATAGAAAGTGTTGTATAATATCTATATATCTATATATATGTATATATATCTAGATATGTTTACTAACAATTCTATGATTTTTTAGATAGAGGATAAGGGGTCTCATCACGATCCAGCCTACCATGATCATAAGGAAGCAGCGAAGTGGCATTCCCATTATGGCCACCACATTAGGGATATGATCCAATGGATGCATCAGAGAATTAATATCCTTGGAACAGGAGGTCTCACCACGAGCCATCCTACCCACCTTTCGCTCCTTCCCAGTGAATGGAAATGTATTCATCTGGTTACCAAGCTAACACATTGTTCTCTACTCTGACATAATAATGCACTTTCCTAATTGTACATAGAGGATCATGGTTCCAAAGAGTGAAAAAGCAACTCTGTTGAGGTTATAAACACCTGCAGGCAACATAAGCATTGTTGATGGTATTGGAGTTGTATTTTCAACATCAATAGTTATTATAACTCCCTTTTCTTATTTTTTACCATTACTATAGAGATATTATGTTTCTAATCTATTTTTGAACCTTTATGGATGTAATATCTTTTAAAAATCAATCATAGTAGTTTAAGTGGAATGATGATGACAAAGTATCTTTCCTGCGTCAGATGTCATTTTTCCTTTTCGAATCACCTCATGTCATCTCCACACTTATTGATAATTTTCCTTATATTCATTGATTTCATTATTCTGATATATTTTGTGATCCTATCATTAATATGCATACCTTGCCACTTTTATCACCCTTGTATGTTGCTGCCAGCACGTCATTCCTTCACTCATTTGGTCGAAGGCGACCTATCATCTCAAAGGGGGGTGAGGAGAAACCTCAAGTGTATTTATCTATGCCTGTTAGTCCTTTATTAGATTTTGTAGGGCAATATGACATTCCCTAATTATGGAGTATGTGGAACAATAGCATGTCCTAGTTAACGGTGTTTATGCCTGTAAAGTATCATCTGAAATAACCATTATACCAACTTGTTGTTCCGTCACTTGGCTCTGTCTATTGTTGTGATATCTCTTCTACGCTAACTATTTGTAGAATCTCGGTAGTATGGGAGGAAGAACAGTATGCATGGAGCCACTAATACTGGTTGTTTCTGATGTAGCCAGATAAATTCTAGCTCGAGCCGGGTGGATAACATATTTCAGATGATTTCAGCAATGCAACAAAGCAATTGCTATTGAATTCCTACAAAATTTACAGAATGGGAAATCTATGATAAGAGGGAGGCAAATCATAGTGTCAGATGCCGTGATAGCTGAAGTATCCGGATTACCAACAGAAGGACCTGTATGGGCTAATAAAAGATTAAGGTTGCAGGATGCTATTGCAGTCTTCAAGGATGAGAAATAGGGCCTGATCATCAAAGGCAAAGGAGTTCGACGATCATCCCTTGGAGAACTGTGGGGAGAATTAGCCAGAGTCTTCCAGAACTACATCACATGTGATGGCCGAAAAGACGTGGTAAGGCTGTGTCAACTGAAACTCTTAGCAGTTTTGAAACAAAAATGTTCTATGAATTTGCCTGCATATTTGAATTTTCTATTGCATGAAAAAATCCCAACATATAGAAACCACTGTGAGCCACCATTGCTTCATTAGGCTGATAGTGAGTTACAACCTCGCCCAGTAGCAATCAAGTTGGGAGGAATTAGTATCTTCTATTGAACGGGGCCTAGCTCTGCCTGCGCCTAACCCCGTTCCGAAAAGGAAGAGGACTACCCTTAAAGAAAACACTCCCCAAAAGCACAGACATTCCGCTAGGCTGAGGATAGACTTAGGAGTGGCCGAAAACACCCAGGGTAGTATCAACCAACCCATAGAATTTTCTAGCCCGGGAAGTGAACAACAATTGTAGATAGAAGGCTAGGATAACCCTGAGTTGAACCATGAGGAAGAATCAAGGCATTCTGGAGAAGAAGAAAGAAATGACTCAGAACTCCCTTCAGCATCAAGTCCCCTAGGTAATTTACTACATGATATCGAATTGGCCCAGATTTTGGCTAATATGGATGATTTAATACAGCCTGAAAGCCCACTCAATTTGAACCTTGGAGTAACCCAATCTGCAGAGAACTCTGGCCACAATAGAATTATATCAAAAAACATAAGGTACGAAGCAGAAATAAGGGTAGAGGTCGCTCAAGAAGAGGTGAATCAACTTGGTGATATGCCTCCAGGAGAACCCAGTCAGGTAGGCCTAAATACAAAGAATGGAGGCCAAACAGGAGAAATAGAAACAAACCAGGGACATGACTACCAATCTGGGGACATAGTTCTTGTAGAACAAAGCCAAGATGAGAAACTAAGATCATTGGGAGCAGAGATGATTAGTAGAACAGTTGTTCCTCCTAAAAAGAAGAAAAACAAAATTAAAAAGATTAGGAAGGAACAAAAGAGGCTGCGGAAAATAGTAAAAAGGCTCAGGTGAAAGGTAAGAAAATTAGTAGCGGGGAAGGTTATAGACAAAACCCCGGAAAAAATAAATGTAGTCGTTCAAACTGAGTTACATGAAACAATAGCTACAAGGACTCAAACTGAGCCCACACTCACTCAACTGGTTAAGGAACAACATGCAATTTTTGCAAAAGCAGCTACCCAAACAGGTGTTATACCTTCACATGACTTAGCTATTCAAATAGAGATGGTACCCTCCTACTGCATGGCTACCCAGACAAAGGCTTGGGCCTCCCACAACAAAGAAACACAGATAATAGGAATCCATTCTCATAGCAGGAGTACATAGACAAACACTCAAGCCAAAGACATCATGACAAGCAATGACTCCAGCATAGTGAATCTTCAAGAAGATTTAGCTTAGGCTTGGCTTACCATAGAATGACTTGAGCTGGAAACTATCTCCTAGAAAAAACACCAATAATTACAGAGGCAAATTCAGGACATGAATACATTAGAAAGTGAGACCTTCGATAAATCCTGAAAGGCAAAGGAAAGAATTGAGAAAATGAAGCTCATATTAGAGAAGGTCATTAGTCAAATGGATACTATTTACTCATTGTACACTGATGTCTTGGCATGCAAATCCCTTGCCAATAATTATGCATTATTTTTGCTAGAAAGATACTTGCAACTGAAAATCAACGCCGCCAGGGTTGGAAAACCAATAGAATTAAAAACAAATGAGGATTTCATAAACTGTTGCAAACATCATGGGGTAAAAGTTTAGAGATTACTGTGTGAATTTTATTTACATAATTTTGTATTAGAGGAAGAAATCAAAAAGAACTCTACTCCTTTTGTGTGGGATGTACAATTCCAACTTTTTATTTCATTCACTGTTAATCAACTGAAATGGTTCAAGGATCATAACACATTCCAGAGAAAGGAAAATGGGCTGGACCTTTGGGTCAGAGGTGAACCAAAATACCAGTTACAAATGCTGGCCAATCACAAAAGTTTGATGAAAAGGGAAGGAGTAATCAAAATTCTAGGGCCTGTTCATAAAGAAATTATCCATAAGGGAGTAGAATACTTCCTCTCCATTCAAGAAAGCTCCTTGGCCACAACCAAGTTTAGGTGTACAGTTTCTAATAGCAATGTATAGAATAGAGATCCATTTAATTATAATAATTAAAAAATAGCTACAGAATGCTTTGTCACTTATAAAAATCTTATCTTAAGAGAAGGCCCTTATTGGCTAGGTTGTTGGTTCTACAACTTTATTATTTGGTATCTTTCTCAAGGGCACCAGGCTATATATGAACTGCCTGAAGGATAGATAGGGAATATGTTTGAGCTTTTGGCTAAGAATCATGGTTTCATACCACTTTATGACATTCCTTCTCCAGCTTATTCCTTGACTGCTCTACATACGAACTACATGGTTTTCATGAGGACATGAAAAAGGATAACTAGGGAAGTATGTTGGGTCATGGAAAAGATATGCATTTACTATTAAACTCATCATCCTTTTCCTTTATTCTTATCCTTTCTATATCTCAAAGCACTAATATATTAAGGAATTATGGTAATAAATGAAGAAATTATTTGCAGTTATGACTTAGCTAAATATTACCTTCCTTTTATGAAGGAAAACAACAAAAGGAAAAAATGTTGTTCCCTATGAAGCAACAACAAACACTGACAAGCTAAGGAAGGAATGTGACAATTGCAGATAAGGCCAAAAGCAAATCAGCGGAATCAATGCAAGAAAGGAAACAAAGTCTGAAGATGGAAAAATATTGCGAATCCCTCAAGATCGAGAGATCATAAGGGATTGCATTTATCATTTATCTTTTCACCCTTTCCTATTATAAATGGAGACACTTTGTAAGAAGAGGGGGAGGACTTTCTATATTATTGTAATTGTAATTGTAATCACAGACTCTTACTGTCAGGAAGAACATGAATATATTGCAATTCTCATTCAGTTTGATGATTAATAGATATGTAAAGTTGTTGTTCCCCCACATTTATTGATGTAACTTAGCATTGTTTAACTGGCGGCTAACGGCCCGACCTTTGGTGGATTCAACTACTCTTCTCATGTCATACATTTCCAATACTCACAAGTGTGATGGTTTGATAGTATTCTTGCTTTCTGTGATTTTATCACTAAACTATTTATTATTTTTCAGTGTTAACAAAATCTCTTTACCTTATATAATTCACAGTATTTTCATTGATTCAATTTTCTTTCATTTCAGATCAAGTTTCTTATATAAATATTTTGATTGATATAATCAACTGTAAAGAGTATTAACTGTTGCTGTTCAAACTCTCAATTTGATATTCATTTGCTGTTTATATTAATTATCGAGGATTGGGTTTGATTTAGATTAAATCAATCAAAGAGGGATGAGTTACCACTATTGTACTCTCAAATGATGTTGTTGTTACTTTGATGAATGTAAGATGTGATTTCATTAAAGGATTGAAATTTACTAGATGCATCCATTAATCCTGTATTTAAAATAACTGTACTGCAATTTAGAAAAATTACTTTTTGAGTAAATAGTAGCCACACACTGTGTACACTTAATTAATGTGACGATAATTAGTAGTTTTAAAAGGCACTTTTTATCGACTAACACAAGCCAATTGTTACTGGCCCACTCTTCACCAAGATATGAGGAGATATACTTGTCAGTGTGATTGATGCCAAAGGATGTGGAAAACTGCCTGAAGGGATGAAATTCCTTAGAACCTCAAGTGACTTTCGATCCATTTGATAAGTGGGGCATGGATTTCATTGGACCCATTGATCCTCCATCCAGGCAAAAGAAGTACATCATTGTGCGCACTGACTATTTAGCCAAGTGAGTTGAAGCCAAGGCCATCAAAGTAGCAATAGAAAAAAAAAGTGGTTGAATTTTTAAGGAAAAATTTGTTTTATAAGTTTGGGTATGCTAGATAATTGGTCACAGGTCAAGGTAGGTATTTTACATCTCATATTATTGAGAATTTGTTAAGCCAAGACAAGATCAAGAACATAACATCCACTCCTTACCACCCACAGGCTAATGGGTAAGTGGAGCTAACCAACAAATCACTAGAAGGCATTCTGACCAAAGTGATTAGCAATAGTAGAAAGAATTAGGCAGATATATTAGTTGAGGCCACTTGGGCCTACGATACCATCTGGAAGACCACCACTGGGTTCACACCTTATGAGCTGGCCTATGGGAAGAAAGCCTTGTTGTCCATTGAATTTGAGTACAACACCTTAAGAATGGAAGCACAACTGGATCTACATCTCACCAGGAAACAACATGAAAGATTGCTCTAGCCCAATGGGTTAGATGAATTTAGGATATAGGCCCTCCTGCACATAAAGGTAACTCAAGTTCAAAGTAAAATTTGGCATGAAAAGAATATAAAGGACAAACAATTTCAAGTAGGTGATTGGGCTTTGTTGTATAATTCCAGGTACAAGGATTTTAAAGTTAAGTTAAGGAATAGATGGTTAGGTCCTTATGTAATAGAAAAGTATCATGATGATGGTGTTGTATCGATAGGAACCATTGATTTAGAGGGTATCCCTTTACTTGTCAATGGGTATATATTGAACGTCTACAAGAAGCACTTGTCAAAGAAAGAATTCATTAATGGCATCAGCAAGATAGGGATTATGGTGGAGCAAGTCTTAGCTTCCACCCCACCAAGTCCTTTAAAAAAGAAAAAAAAGAAAAAAAAAAAGAAAAAAAAAAAGGAGAGAAAATAAAGAGACTCAAGTGAAAACCTCCATGAGGTAGTTGAGTCCCATTGTTGGGTTGAAAACCTCTTGAGGTGGCCCAATGGTGTTGAGAAAAGAGAATAAAATAAAAGTCTCTCTAGGTGAAAACCTCTTTTTATGCACCTGGGGTAGCCAACTAGGATGGAAACCTCCTTGGAGGCAGACTAGTTGTTTTTCTAAAAAAAAGCAAAAGAAAAAAATAAAAAATAAAACGGAAAATGTAAAAAAAATGTTTGGAAATTGTGTTTTCCAGGTCAGCAAGAGAAGGATAAGCACCACTTAAGAGGAACAAAAGGACCAACAAGATCCATATTTCAATCCCTCCATCTCATATTTTTCATTATTTCATCCATTCTTCCATTTATGAACCCCTCCAGCTCAATTTACACAGGCTTTGTGTTTTCTACATGATTTCTTGTAATCCTACAGGATTCCCTAAAAACCTATAAGATTTTCTTGTAGGAATTACAATGGCCTTGAAAATACCAAGAAAAATGGTCTTAGAGAAAAGGGATGACAATCTTATCCCTGAAAAAATACCATTCACTCTACCACATCATTGTCATGCCTTTCATCACCATGTCACCCCTGCATCCATCCAATAGGAAAATTCAAAAAAATACACTTTACAAAAGAAAAAAACAACAAATGGAAGAGGGAGAAAAGAAGGAATGAGGGACAATACCTGAAGACCACAACTCTCACCTACCATTCCCTATAACCCTTCTTTACTCATGTAAACAACCCTTATGCTCTAGAAGTGAGGAAAAATATGAATGTTTAGGGGAGAGGCAGCTACACGACATCTTGTAGGTTTCTAGTAGGAAAACCTGTAGCAGTCTATCCCACAAAGGAAACTTCACAGATTTGAAACCATCTTCATCACAAGGATTCCAAGGTTGAGGAAGTTCCTCCAGAGCTTAGCAATAGCAGCAAGATCACTAGCATCATTCTCCAACACCTGCACATCAAAAGAAATAAGCATTAAAAGAGTCCAATACATAGAAGAATATGCAGCAAAAACACAATATAAAGACATCACTCTCCAGCATGCTTCATCATCAAAGCATCTTACCCACAAGTATGTCATCTTACTCATGCTCTCTCATTAATATGATATGATAAAAAACGTAGGATTATGTGAGAGTTGGTTTTATAGGTAAAGGTGGCCGGTTAACTTGGCCACCTTTAGCCAGTCGACGAGGAGAAAATAGTTAGACCAATCCACACGTGGCAATAGTCAAATGAAAAGAAAAAGTGGATAAGGCGAAAAATGGTTAACTTGTGGAGGAATGAAGTGGGATATGATTACTAGGTAAGGTGGAATGATGGACTGATAGGGGGACCAACGGTCCAAAAGGAGGTGCTCATACTTAGACAATTGGCACACCATCCCACACAATCATCCATATATGGAAATAAAACATTGATTCCCATACAAAGAGAGCATTATTAATCTAGAGAATTCATTGGAAAGAGGTTTCTCTCGGCCTTCTTGAAGCAACACCTATAGGAGACAGTTAGCATTTGTAGCGCAAGATACCTAAAGGATCCCATAGGAAAACCTACAGGATCCTACAGGAAAACCTACAGGATGTAGAGGATTCAACTTATATGATAATGAGTGAGTACTATGGAAGGATAAATCAAAGGTTGTCCTCACCAGAATGTAACAAGTGAGCTAGGAGCTATACCTTCCATGTTTTCCAGTTGAAAGAAAAAAATATTCAATTTTATTAAGGAAATTTTAGTATAGGAGAATTGTATTGAAAAGTTAACATCCAAACCTCTCTCACCTACCAAAACTATTTAATTGTATCCATACAAGCCTCCACAATTACTTGGGAAATATGAAAGGATGTTTTAGCTAGAGAGAACCCACAAACATAGTAAGGATCCACTAGCATCCTCCTGTAGTATAAATTTTCACAAGGCACCAATGCATGGGGTTCTTTGATAGGATACGATGATCAAGTGACCAAAGACTTTTCTCTCTCACTCATACCCCTCACTAGGACCCATGACACTACTTTGGTGAAAGGTCTGTCAGTAGTAATTACCCGAGAAGTTATATGCAGAATCACTACACTCCCTTTAGGGTTACCATGGAGAAAATAAGATAAAGGTAACAACACCCTTGCAAAGAAGAAATTGTTTTTTTTGGGGGAGGAACCAGTGGAGGACTAAAATGGGATTAAAAGAGAAATAATTCCATACCCTTCGAATGAAGTTAGTTACCATCTCATTATCTATATATCATGTTAAGGGAGATACAGTGTGGTGTATGGATACCACTTTAGAGTCCTCCAAGAATTAAGATTTGGAGAAGACACACCTCCTCAAAACAGATTAATTATACTCTACCTTCTTCTTCAATCAATGATAGACATGAGTATCAAAGTGCAAGAGGGAAAACATCAACAACTAGCCCAACATGGGTTGATCAAACTCATCCTACAAGATGCTCTACAAAACCTAAGACTTCCTATTACATGGATAATCTTCAGATACATGCAGGCAGGAGGAGGAATTCAAGATCTTCAATATGACAAAAGCCCCACTCCTAGTGAGAGGGAAGAAGAAACAAAAGAAGAAAATGAAGAGGAAACAAAGGAGGAAAAAGAGGAATAAAATGAGGAGGAGAATGAAGAAGAGATAGAAAAAGGAATGAAAGAAGAGACAAATGAGGAGAGTGAGGACATAGAGAAAGAAGACAAAGAGGAAGACAAGAATGAGAAGGAGAATGGAAAAGAGGAAATATGATAGAAGGAAGAGAAAAGGTCTACATTCCAAGGAAAAGAAGGGGAATAATCACCAAGGGTATCTCCAGAACCCACTATGAAAGAGGCAGCCACTGCTCTTATTTCTGTAAATACACCTACCAATTCAAAAGGGAAGAGGCAAAGAAAAACCTCACTTTACTTTAGGACAAGAAAGAGCATGAGGATTAGGTAAGGAAGACCTCAAATCCCCACCAAAACTCCAATTGTCATTGAAGATTCACCAAAGCAGCAAGAACATGCAACTCCTCTAGAGAAAAATCAAGAAGAAGGATCATCAGAACAAGCCTCTCCTAAACCTCCCATCACTTATGTTAGGAGGCCTATCACAAGATCAGCCTCATCAAAGGTAAAAGGTCTCCTAAATGAGACACAGATGGACCTATAGGAAGTAGAGGAAATCCTATAGGAAACTTTGTTAAACCTACAGGAAACACATAAAATGGATCAAGAATGTATCACTCAACAAGAAACAAAGAAATATGACCCAGGTCTCAGAGAACCTAGTCCACAGCGCAACCTCAACTCCTACTACAGGTTCCTTGAAGGAGGTAGGGTAATCCCATAGAAGTTTTCCATCCCCTTATTCTTTGAACTTGAAAAAGAGAGGTCAAGAACACACAGGTGGATGAAAATTTCCAAATCAAAAGTAGTGGAGGATGTAGGCCACATGGAGGAGAAATTGGAGGAAATGGGCAGAGAACTTAGCAGCATAAGGAACAAAGAGGCAGTGATGAAAGCTCAGCTAGAAGAAAAAAATGCCTAGTTAAGGGTACAACTACAAAAAAGGGAAATCCAGTTGGAATCTATGGCCAGTTTATCATTGTAGGCAATCCAGTGCAGGATTCCTTCAAATTCTTATGTCTTGTATCTCAAGGAACAATGGCTACAATTTCAAATCAAGAGTTTAGCACAAAGTCACTATGCCCTTCCAACAATATAAACAATTCATTTACGTTTTTTATCAAAGAACCTTGGAAGATAGAGAAACAATGCTTGAGTTTTACTTACACAAATTGGCCTTGACAGATTTGAATGTGTGGGACCCAAATTCAAAACTAGGAGACATGTAATTGATGGCTTGAGCAATATGGATGAATCATGAGGAAGCAGAGATACAAAGATGAAAAAAGTAGTGGAAACAGAATTTATAGAACCCCTTATGATCAGAGCTAAATAATATAACCCAATGGTTGTCATCATCACCCACAACCTCATTGCAAATGATCCAAGCTTACACCTAGGTACCTTGCTTCTCAAGAACAAGAAATCACACACTTTAAAGACATGTTCAGATTTCTAGGAGATGATAGCATGCAAGCTTTTCAAAGGAGGTGGAACACCTTGCCTTACAGCCTAAAAATCATAGAATACCATTCTCCTCAAAGAATGAGAGAGGCACTAAATAGGACACCCATGTATAAGCACGCTCTACAAAGAATAAAAGTCAATTGGATTTTCTTGAGACTTGGTCCACCACTGCTTTTAGAAATGTTGGAAGGAAGCAAAGAAGAAGAAGAAAGAAAGCAGTGGGAAGAGATAGAGAGGAAGGCAAAATTTTATTAATAGGAAGAAGAAACTATAGAAGAAGCATGGGATGTCAGGGAGGCCACTAGAGCAATGAAGGACATGGACATAGATTAAGTTTCTTAGAGGATGAGCAACACTTTCAGTAGGGGGTGTTGATGAGCCTCATCAATGGGAAACTATATGGCACTTAATACACCTCCAAGCTTACTAAAGGCAACTCTTCTCATAATTCCTTACATGTTTTAATTGTATTTTTCTTAATGAGATGAGTAAAGATGTTATGTCTAGTCGTCTAATGTGCATTGATTGTAGGTTTTTGGGAGAAAATCATGGAATGGTTGGCTAATTAAGTTGTAGGAACTTGAATGAGACAAGAAGGAGATATTATAGGAGATGGATCTTCCTCCTTAAATCCTCACTCATTCGAATATCCCTCAATCAAATCACACTAACTTGGAGTTGCAAGCAGCCGAGTCATGGAGACCATTAGCAGTCAAGACAGTGATAGTTAAGGATGAGTTCATCCTGGGTTTGGGAGTCAAGCCTCCCTAGATTTAAGGAAGTTGTTGGAGACTTCAGTTGTATAAATTAGGAGGCCTAGAGCCTCATTAGGATTCAAATTTTTTATGTAACAACACTAAGCATTTTTGAGTTAAAGGATTGTAGCAAAACAATATTATGTAATTTTTTCATATGATAATGATAATGAGCATTTCCTTCATCTAGCATTGAGTTGACTCAGGGGCTGAAGCTCTTGGGTTATGGCCCAACCCTAGGAGCAGAGGTTCCTCTTATTGTACTTTTATTGTTAGGTTATTTCATAGATTACTTGTTGAAATGATTTTGGCATTGTTTCATTATAGGTAGTGGTGAATTTGATTAGTTTGCATCCATTTATGCATAGATCTAGTAGTAGATTTAGAGAGATAAGGGAATACCAAAAATACTGATAGAAGGTGGATCTTGCCTCACTCCTCCTTTCACGGACCATGGGTTGAGGAATAACTACTATTCAGCATCAAAAAGACATAATTCAGATTTCTTATGGAATTTAGGGTTTTATGCTAATTAGGCCAACACCTCTTAAGTTTTGAAGAATAGGTTTCAGCTGTTATTTTTGATATCTCGAGCTTTGTCTTAGATCTCACGGTGAAAACCCAACCATCTTACAAACTTTGGTTTGAGTTTAGAGGAAGTCCTAGCCACTCCCTTGCCTTATTTCTTCCATCATCCACCTTCCCTAATCGCTATACCACCTTCCAAACCACTCCTTATGCTTTCGGCCAGATCTTGTAGGAATATAGGTGATCCTATAGGAGCATTAGGAAATCCTATAGGTGCATTAGGACATCGTGTAGGATGACCTGTATTAGCCTATTTTGAAGCGGATTTGTGGAAAATGCATCCAGAAAGTTAGGAGAAGACCCCTACCTGCTTCCCAAGCCATATGACCCTTCACAACCATCTCTCTCCACACCTAACCTACTTTCCATACCGATAAGAAGATTTAGCATTCATATTTTCATAAAAAGGACAAAAAAGAGAAAGGCCACTATGTTGATTCATATGCACAACAATAAAGTGTTTGAATATCTTAGATTGCATGCCTATGATAGTTAAGATTACACATATGTTACCTTAGAATTCTTCTAAAGCAAGATATCTTAACAAATAGTTAGATGTGTGGCTTGTTTAAAGCATTCGTTTCAGTCTTCCATTAATACAATAGACATTATTTCAATTCTCTCAATTAGGGTAAAATTCCCCTTTCTCCATTGGTAATCAAACTTCTTCTAAATCGATAGAAGGTTGATTTGAGAAACCCTAGTGGTCTACTGCCAGCTCAGTAATGATAAAGAGTGGACCCATTGCATCTACTTGTGTATACAACACTATCAACTCCAAGTTTTTGCGAGCACCGGGTTGATAAAGTAAAGTTGGTAGCCCCCGGAGTTGCAACATTCTTATTGCAATACTGGTACTCCTTAATAGGCTTCTTCTTTGCACAAGTTCATCTGCATCCAACACTTCATTAGGGGATTTTTGAAGTCTAAAATGGGCCTCCTAAGAAAAATGTATAACCAAAATAATATTTATTAGAACAAATAGGATTCAAGATGATGATATCAACCATGGGTGATGATTCACCATTTTTGGAGTAAAAAAGTATAAAGATTAGAAAATAATAAAACTACATTTTCAACTTGTATTTTGATCTTATCTCCCTAATGTTTTACTTGGATTTTGAGTGCGAGTAGTTTTTAGATGCAAAATTTAATTCTTCATCCAAGGAGTACCCATGTTGCATACTTTCGATGCACCCTACTACACAAAAAATGAGAAATACATGAAAAACCATGATTACAATAATGTTTTTTCATGTATTTCTCATTTTTTGTTTAGTAGGGTCCATCGAAAGTATGCAACATGGGTACTCCATGGATGAGGAATCAAATTCTGCATCAAACAAGTTTTTCCACCCGAAATTTGAGTAAACCCATACGAAGATAAGTTGAAAATATGAGTTGAAAAAAATAGTTGTCTTTTTTCCCTCTAAAATTTAATGATGTAATCTAATCTTATTTTATTATTTCCACTATTATTTTAGAATTTCCTTACGAGGCACATTTTAGACCTCAAAAATCCCCTAATTTTTTCAACAACAAAGTTCTCCTTCTTCTGGTGTGTCGACACATTGTTCTACTGCCAATGGAGGTTTAGGTTCTGTCTCAGTTTGTGCTAATTGTATCCCATCTTGTTTTCCAACTTTTTTTGGACATTCAGATGAATAATGTACCAACTATCAACAAGTGAAACATCTCATCTAATCCTTTCTTCTCCCTCCTACCCTTGAAGGATCTCTCCTTCCTCTAGCATCGCTATTTTTGTTGGGTTGTGACTATTGGTTTGAGCTGCTCACTTATCCTTTTTGTTGTTTCTCTTTTGTTCTAACACTTCCTTTTCTCATTTTCTCACCTTTATTTCTCATCAAATTCTCCCTAGCCTTTAATAAAACCTGGTATGATTCCTCAATAGATCTCAAAGACATTAAAATCAATTCATCTTGAATATCAATCCTTAATCCATTGATATACTTGGAAACTCTGTCAAATATATCTTCTATGTATCTTGATATAATATTAACTTTGTAAAATTCCTTCGGATACACCCTAACAATCATTTCGTTTTACTTAATATTATGCATCTTTATAAAATAAATTAATTGATAATATTTAGGAAGGAAATTACTTTTGATTTTAGCACTCATCCTACTCCATCTTTTGATCGTGGATTTGCTTTTCAAGGCCCTTTGTTTTTACAATCCATCCCACCATAAAGCAGCATGTCCTCTCAACTCCATAACAACAAATATGAATTTATTTCCTTCTGATGTCTCTGCATACTCAAAGTGATTATTCATTTATCGAATCTATCAATTCATCTAGATCTAAATTGCCACTGTATGTAGGTACTTTTACCTTCAACCCAAAACTTGGACTAAAAATTGACTTTAGAAATCTAACCTTTGGGAGTTCTTCAACTCTCTTCTTCTTCTTCTTCTTCTCAGAGCTCTTCTTCCTCACTGGTATCCCCTATCTCATCATGATGCCTAGTAGCCTCCATGCCTTCAAGCCTTCATCCAAGAGTTCTTACCTCATCTCTCAATTCTATATTTGCAGATGATTGACCCCTTCCTCGACCTCTACCTCTTCCAATTATAAGTGCCATTTGTCAATAAAAAAATTAGTTTCAAAATTGAATAAAATCAATTTTCTTTTTCCCCTTTCCAGAGAGCATCTTACCGCTCTGATACCAAAATTATTCTAATGGCTAAATCAAATATTATGCCAATAAAAATAATATAAATTGTGAATTCTAGTCAAATATTGCAAGGAAGGTAAGAATATATATATATATATATATATAATATATATATATATTCCATTATCATGATATATAAACCTTCAAGGTCAACTGCAAGCATGGTCAAACTTATCAATGCCCTGCAATCACAAATCCATTCATTTATCGAATACAAAGATAATTATTTATGTGATAAAACACTATCATTGTCGAGAGATATATGACTACAAAACCTCCACCTAGAAGTCAACTAACCATCACACAATTCACAGAGAAGAAGGGTCAATGTTGTAATGGTTTATGACAACAATTTGTGGATGCCTTCCTGGAGCAGCTTCTCAACCGATGGCACTAATAAAAAAACTTTGTAGTTTTGATGGGAGAGACGCATGAGAAATTGAGATGAGGTTGTTTTTATTTCATGTAAGGTGCTCTCATAGATCATAGGTCCATCTCCTCTCTAGAATCAATCCCCCCTAATCACATTTAACAATGAACCCTGTGCCTACATCCTTAACACATTATTCATTGACTCCCCTACACAAAGGAATTTAAAAAAAAATATGCCACTTCTCATATATAGTTTCGTAATAGATACAGAGGAATACCATCATCGAAACTAAAAAAAAAACAATTCATTATTACACACACACACCTTGTTATCATAGGTCACGATTTATATTATTTGTGGTCATAATTAAACTTACAAAAAAATTATGTTTAGATCCATAACATAGGATCTAATAATAGAAAAAAATATTAAATAATACTTAGCTCCTAATCTTAGGACGATTGGTGCTACATTTGGCTAATAAGCCATTTATTAAAAAAAATACACCTCATTACTCACTCAACTAACCTAAGCTTCTAGAACTTACATATCATAAAAAATATATGGAATAAAAAATTTATGATGCTCCTACATCAATACCCTATCAATGAAGGGTATGAATTCCTGGTAGGAGATGTAAGTTAACTATACATAGGGAAACTTTACCATATTCATTTTATATTAGCACATAGGTAATATCCATCTCAGCAAGGTAATTCTACCCTACAATGAACTCTTTTTTTTATGATGGTGTAAATATTCAAGCCATGCATTCACACAATGATAGTCAAAATATCATGTGATCCCATTTCTCACAAATAATATATTTGAATGGGATCCCTTTTAGTATTGTAAAAGTGATATGTTAATGTGAAAAGAAATAATTCCTTTAAAAGGTTTTGTCATATTGTCTAGTTTCAATAAATAGAAACCAATAAGGAGTCCTTCGTTAACCTAATAGTGGGTAATATACTTGATCATGGGCTAGAGTTATCTATAGATAATTACAATTCCATCCCACAATGGGTATGTATGACATATAATATCCTAGAATCAAGTAAAATGAATACAAAAAAACCCACATCATGACTCAAAGAAAAATACCAATATGTCTAAAATAAACTAATCAGTTTTTTGGATGGATCAAGATAAGATGAGCTCAATCATCTTGATGCCAAAAATAAATTAAGACTTAGGTGAATATTCTAGCAATCACCCTAGTAACTAGAGTAAGGCCACCAATCTTCACAGCTCTACTGAGGCAAGGAGACAAGCTGCGGCTAAGTTGGAAATGCTAGTTCAGTGAGTAAGAAGCACACTAGTCTTAATCATCCTAGCTAGGTGGAAACTCTCTTCGATGTAAAATAAATTGTGATTAAAAAAAATTGTAACAAACATATTAATTTAGTAGATCATACATTTTCCAAAATCTTCTACGACATTTAAAACGACCAACTATTGGTCAACATGCTAATAAAGGGACCCACCTTATAAGATAAGATTTATATCTACGTTGCACTGGAAATCTCACCCTTTAGTGTTACTTTCAATCAGTGCCACATGTTGAGGTTGATTTTTTCAACTATAGATATCGATTGACTTGGTACTTATTTATGTTGTGAGTTGTGTTGTAGAGGTTCGTGAACCTGAGGGTGGGGTTCTCAAACTTGTCCTATGTTTCCATCCCTAAGAAATGGGTGATGGAACGACTACCTCTCAAACAAAATTGAAAGAACCCGATACATCATAAACATTAAACGAATTCATTCCATGTAGTGGGTGCATTTAACTCTAAAAATGGGTGCTTGGCAGGTTCGTTAGAGGCAGGGGCAATAAAAAAGTAATTTTTTTCTTAAATAAAAACCCACTTTTAAGTCAAATCCCATCTATATTTGATTTCTTTCATTGTTCGTAACATTTTCCATTGTAATATCATAACATGGATATCACTATTTTTTTGTTTTGTATACCATTGTTGTTGATTTTTATAAGGGCTAGTTTTTTGGTTTTTTCCAACAAACTGAAAACAGGTTTTTCCAAAAAAAATCTAAAACTCTACCAACCTGTTTGGACTCTCTCTTTAAATTTATTCATCTTCCATATTGCAATCACCTCATGAGATCATAAATTGATTATAAATTATGTATAAAGAGCAATATTATTAGTAACATATGGAACACAAAGGGACAACATAAGAAAAGCATACAGAGATAGAGACACCATGATTTGGTCAGAGACCACAAAAAAGCCACACAAGTTGGTAAATCCTCAATCAATTCTTCCTTGTGTGTTAGGTTTCATCATTTTTTTAGCTAAGATACAAAGTACATATATCATTAGGTTGTCTATGACTTGTTCACAACTTTATTTGTGAACAAGTTTCTATTCCAATATAAAATATTATCATGAATAACTTACCAATCTAATATTAGGGTTGTAACATATGAATACCGTATCTACTATTGCACTATGAACATGCCTTACATATATAAATCATGATGTCGAGACTAATCATTCTTCCATAGAGGCAAGTACATCTATGATACTGAGTTGTATATAATTCTAAGTCAATATAGTGAGCCATATAACCACTGCCTCATTTTCGCATATACAAGGATAGAGGTTTTCTTGGACTAATGGTCAAACATATTCATACAAACAAACCATATATTGTAACTTTCACTATGTTATCATATTCATATAATACTAACCATATATCCAATGTGAATATGTGAGTCTTTGTACCATACAAAATGAGTGCCAAACTTGCCAATCACTATGATGCATATATCAACTACACCTTGTGTTGATACTTTCTACTGTTACTATCAAATTACTATGCTGAGACGTTCAAACTACTATGCGGAGATCTACATATAATTGAGAAAAATCAAGAATATACATTTATATACATACTATATTGTTGGAAGGCCATGTATATACATATGTTGAATTGGGCCGAGAAAAATACTAGTGATACCATAACATTATACAGAGTTGACCAATGGCACTTCCAATGCTGAACCAAATTTTGATGCTACAGAGTCAAGATGCTGAACTTAATGCAAGGGAGAAATATCATGTGATCCCATTTCTCACAAATAATATATTTTAATGGGATCCCTTTTAGTATTGTAAAAGTTCTATGTTAATGTGAAAAGAAATATTTCCTTTAAAAGGTTTTGTCATATTGTCTAGTTTCAATAAATAGAAACCAATAAGGAGTCCTTAGTTAACCTAATAGTTGGTAATATACTTGATCATGGACTAGATTTATCTATAGATAATTACAATTCCATCCCACAATGGGTATGTATGACATATAAGATCCTAGAGTCAAGTAAAATGAATTCAAAAAAACCCACATCATGACTCAAAGAAAAATACCAATATGTCTCAAATAAACTAATCAGTTTTTTGGATGGATCAAATAACATGAGCTCAATCATCTTGATGCCAAAAACAAATTAAGACTTAGGTGAATATTCTAGCAATCACCCTAGTAAGTAGAGTAAGAACACCAATCTTCACAACTCTACTGAGGCAAGGAGACAAGCTGCGGCTAAGTTGGAAATGCTAGTTCAGTGAGTAAGAGGCACAATGGTCTTAGTCATCCTAGCTAGGTGGAAAATCTCTTGGATGTAAAATAAATTGTGATTAAAAAAAAATTGTAACAAACATATTAATTTAGTAGATCATACATTTTCCAAAATCTTCTATGACATTTAAAAGGACCAACTATTGGTCAACATGCTAATAAAGGGGCCCACCTTCTAAGATAAGATTTATATCTACGTTGCACTGGAAATCTCACCCTTTAGTGTTCGGAATCTATCCCTTGCATTAAGTTCGGCATCTTGATTCTGTAGCATCAAAATTTGGTTCAGCATTGGAAGTGCCATTGGTCAACTTTGTATAATGTTATGGTATCACTAGTATTTTTCAGATGCCAAACTTAATGCAAGGGATATATAAGTAAGTATGTATATATATATATATATATATTGTAGATATGCCAATAGAAAAACCAACGTTACAATAGAGACGTCATGTATATCACAGAAGCACACGAGTGACCATATATATATTAAATTGGAGCAATATAAATATGTGATGCTCATAATCGCTAAAACTATAACAGTATAATCAATGTGATTCCAAATACAATGATACTGAGTGATTCCATAATATAGGATGATTATGTGATGCCCAAAAATGGATGTGATGTCCATACCAGTTTGATCCAACCGCTATAACGGGAGAAATTATATATCTAAATCATATGTATAAAACCCTAAATGTACTAATATGAGCTACATATAAAACTTGTAAGCCCAGAATAAAGAAGAATTCCAGAAGCCAATCAATTAATCCAAAAACAAAAGAGTACATAACAGTGATGGAGTCAACTAAGCATTTGATAGCTACGGAAGTCAAGTTTTGTCAAGCCATAAAGAGGGTGATCCAAAAATAAATTTTGTATCCCATGATGCATCCATTGAGGAAATAATAATACTTGTTGAGGCTGACTAAAAACTATTTGGAGGGAAACTCAAATTTCAATTCCACTCTCAAAGTATATTTCTCCTATTTTCTTAATAAAATATTTCCATTTTGCATTAATAGATTTAAATTTTTCTATTTGACTGATATAATTCTTCATGGAGCATGAAGGATTTCTTTAGGGTCTTCCTTAGGGAAATTTGCCTTGGAATTGCCCATTTTTAACACTCCCTCTCAGCTAGAGAGGAATTTCCATCAACCTCATTAAGTCTCATCTCACCTCATCTTTTCTCTTCTCCCTCTAGAACAATATCTTCCTGAATGTCATATCACAATACAAGATGGTAGGAATTTGCATCATCATTACATCATATCTCATCACATGGAAGAAGAATAATCAATAATTAATGGTAGGGGAGATCAATCCTCAAACCCTACTAATCTCTAGGTCAAATCACATGATCTCCATCTCAACTATGAAATATCCCTCTTATCAAATCTCAACCTTTTATCATAAACTAAACAATATTGATCCAACAGAAGAAGAAGAAGAAGAAGAAGAAGAAGAATCATATGGGATTCCATCTCAATCATCATAATAGGGGAGCATCTGACTTCCACCATATATCCAATAATCAATATAGTCATATGAAATAGAATCATCCTCATCATAAAGTCATATCTAGAATTGATTCATATATGCTCATCTCCAATTATTGAGCATTCCCGAATTTAAAGAAGAATCCTTCACTGCAGGGGAGCTCTAGCTACCACCTTAAATATGGTATCAAGAATCCACTCAACCAAAAATCTAAAAGTTTGCATCTTCTTATACAAGGCGCTAAGAAATGAGCTAATCATAAGAATCATCGTCGAGGAGACTCTATAGCCACGTAGAAAAATCACCACCTGTGAGCCACTGCTACCACCCAAAATCCACGGACAATAGGAGGGATGTAATTTACCACAATACATAAGGATCACACCTATCTTATTTTATCTATTCATATTCTGATCTCATATGTATTGCATCATCTTTTCCCATCTTACATTGAACACATCTTTGAATCCAAAGAAGAATAATCACTCTAGGGGAGCCCTCTGCTTCAAGCCTATATCCAAAGAAAATGGGTGATATTATACCTACCCCAATGTGTAGGGATAACATTTTATCCAAAATTCCTTAACAATAGGTGAGCCTAAGTTACAAGAGGTAAGGATCAAACTCTACCCTATTTTCCCTGACCTTCCCATCTTAACCCTTGAGAGTTAGATAGTAGAACACCTTCATCCGCCAACTTAGGTCAGATACACCTACTATAAGGTATAGGTATCACACTCTATCCCAAGTCCCTCATCCCTTTGTCTATATGGGGATGCTATCCCATGAAGTGGGAAGGATGCTAACTAGAGCATACTCTGACTAGGGGATATCTCATATCTCTATATAGCTTATCATTTAGAAGTATCTCATCCCTAGGATACCACCAACTACATTCCCCACCTTGGTAGGTCAAACGGGTGGGGGGGAGGATCTATCCCAGTATCCTCAATGAGCCAAAACCCTTACCGAGGAGGGTCACGTCCATCAATCCATGCTTCTTTCTGAAGATTAAAAAAACATATCAATGTGCTCATATCCGATGCCAACTCAAAAATTTTGTGTTTTCTTGTTCACATAGGATATCAAATGTCAGAGAAAAATATATAACATAAATAGAATAAAACCATAATCATAGTTTCTCCCTCTCATATAGGGAATCAATAAGCCGCAAGTATAATCTTGTCTCATATAATGACATATTATTAATCCATCAAGATGTCCCTTGTCCCATCTATATTTTATTAGACTTTGTCTAGGTCATTTGATTGATTGCTTATCATGGTATCCATAAAATCTAATAAAAATAACTCCTCAATGCAAACTAGCATGTGATGATTCTCACAATACAGTTCCTATGATATTGGGAAGTGAACCTTAAAACTTCTTGGGTGAACTAGTCTTGTCATTGAATAAATGTTAACTTATAAATTAAATTATCAAATAAATATATTTATCGACATTATATGTTCATCAATTCATGTCCATAAGACTTGGTCCATTCTGTAATAGGGTTAGGATCAAGGCTTTCTCCCTCTAAATGGAAAACCTCTTCATTCATCATCAATCTTGATATCTACTTATCTAACAACAAACTTGTCAAAACACGAAGAAGTTATATAAGGTTCTCATAAAAAATATATATCATAATCATGACAAGTCAACATCAGCTAATTTTTTGTCACATATGAGCATGTCTTAAAACATTCATCAAAGGTTAGCGTCATTTAGTTAGGGTAGCTGACAAGTGTATCTTCATACCTTAAGGATCATAAAATCACTTCTTTATCACATTATACAATTAGTTTCCATTAGAGTAATAACATCATCAAGCCAAGGCATCCATTTGATACATTGTCAAAAGTGTTGTTAAGTCATCATAATAGTTACAACTTACCAAAATATTATCAAGAATAGCCTGAAGAGGATCTTGAGTATTCATATTACCACAACATATTTATATTAGGGTTACCATATTTTTCAATAGTATCAAATTATCATATCTCTAAAAATCAATTTTTCTGGCCTTCCTTTATCTTAGAAAAATGTTTGGTTGTGTTATATTCTTTCCACGACTAGCTCCCCTATTTAACTGGGGGGTTAGAGAGGGGGCAAACACCCCCCTTCATTTCTCCGATTGTGTAGTGCGTGGGTCACAATTAATTTGAGGAGGTGGGTAGCCGCCCTCTATCAGGTTCAGGGCAGCGACCCGGTGAAATTGTTTTTTGCACCCTATATTAGGTGGGCAAACATACCTATGGTTTTGTGCATTGTTTTTGTACATGGTTTTGGGTGTGACAGTTTTCGGTCCATGGTATTGGATGCTTTGGCATGTATAAATATGTATTGTAACATTAAAAGGAAAATAGTGAAAAATCAAGCTGGTAGCCCCAGTTTTGGGATCCAGCGAAAAGTCTCTGTGTATATGTGTTTTACGTGTTATTTTCTTGCATTTCTTATTTTCCATGTTTTAAGAATTTGTATGCAGGTAATTTCTGTATGGCGTTAAGACCTACATTTGCTATCAGAGTAATTTTGGCTTGAAGGGGATGCCTTTGTTGCCGAGGGGCTTCACTTGCGCTTGTGGTGGACCTTGTTCAGTGGGAGATCTACGAGATCGATTCTAGTGGTGAAAGAAGATGGTGAGCAGTGGAAAGATACAGATCGATAAATTGAATGGTCATAGTTTTGACTCATGGAAGATCAAGATGGAGGATCTATTGGTGGACAAATATTAGTCGATCGCAGTAGATATAGGTACTAAACCAATGAGAGTGTCTGATGAACAATGGAAGAATTTGGATCAAAAGGCAAAGAGCATAATACAATTGTCTGTCTTAGATTCAATATTGTTGAATCTCTCAGGGGAAGCTACAGTGAAGGCTTTATGGGAAAATTTAGGGAATTTTACCAATCTAAGTCTCCAGAAAATAAAATGTTCCTACGGAAAAAGATTTATAACCTTAGGATGATATACAGAGACTCGATGAAGTATCATCTGAAAGCATTTAGTACCATGGTAAGTAAGTTATTATCTATTGATATTAAAATTTTAGATGAAGATAAGTGCACTAGTTTGTTGTGTTCTCTACTAGATTCATGAGATAGTTTGGTTATTGCAATAGGTAGTAATGCAACTGCCTTGCAGTTTAATGAAATTTTCTCATCCTTAGTGATGGAGGAGATGATATGGAAAAATATGGAGAGGTAGAATGGTGATGCCTTGTTTGTATGAGGACAGTCCCAGAACAGAAAAAAAAATATGTCATCGATTGGGAGATCTAAATCTAGAGGGAGATCTAAATATCTAGGAAAACCTGTAAAGGTGTTGTGTTGGAAATGTGGAAAGGAAGGGCACTACAAAAGGAACTGTAAATCTAAAGCTCCCAAGAAAGGAAAGGGATCTGATGATGCTCCTTCTAAAAAGGCAAAAACCACCTCAAATGAAGGTTGGGATGTGTACTTGTCTTCTTCAAGTACACATGTAGATCATGAGGTATGGTTGATTGACTCAGGTGCATCCTTTCACTTCACTCGCTATAGCGAGTGGTTCTGCGAGTATGAGAAATATGATGGTGATGATTTCTTCTTAGGGGATGACAAGAAGGCTATAATCATTGGTCATGGAAAAGTAAAGTTGAAGTTGCAAGGTGGAAGGGTTAGAACACTTCTGAGTGTTCTCCATATTCCTGCATTGGCCAAAAATCTTATTTATCTAAGCAAGCTGGATGATGCAGGTGTAAAAATAGTGTTCAAGAAAGATACCTGCAACATGGTTTGGGGAGTGCTGGTATTGATGCGGGAAGTTTAGATTGGAACTTTGTACAAGCTGCAAGGTAATACTATTGTTTATGGGTGCAATAGTTCTATGGTTCCTAAAAATGGAGCAGAAAATCTAGTGGCCTCTGGAGAAAAGACCATGCTATGATATCAAAGGCTTAGACATATTGGAGAGAAGGGCCTTCAAATACTTCATGGTAAATATATGGTAGAAGGTATGACTAATACCTCTTTGGATTTTGATTTCTGTGAAAATTGTGTATATGGGAAGCAAAATCAAGTGAGCTTCCCTTCTGGTGGTAAGAGGGCGAAACAGATATTAGAGCTTCTGCATCGTGATGTGTTTGGACCTGTGAAGATTTCATCACTGGGTATGTCTATGTACTATGTATCATTCATAGATGATTTCTCAAGGAATACATGGGTAAATATTTCCTCAAGAAGAAATCTAAAGTCTTAGACAGGTTTAAAGAATTTAAGGCTCTGGTGGAAAACCAGACAGAGAAGAAGATAAAAGTGTTGAGAACAGATAACGGTGGTGGAGAATTTCACAACAAGGAATTTGAAGAATTATATAAGAAGTGTGGTATAGCACAATAGAAGACTACTCCATACACACCTAAGAAAAATGGAGTTGCAGAAACAATGAACAAGACGTGGATGGAAAGGGCGAGAAGCACGCTTAGTGGTGCTGGGTTAGGATAGGAATTTTGGGCAGAGGTGGTGGAGACAACATGTTACCTGGTCAACAGATCACCTTCATTAGTGTTGGAGAATAAGACTCCATAAGAGGTATGGACTCGTAAGAAACCCTCTCTTTCACATCTGAGGGTATTTAGATGTGATGCATATGTACATGTTCCAAAGGAGAAAAAAACCAAGTTGGATAGTAAATCTGAAAAGTGCATCTTTATTGGATATAAGGATGGATTAAATGGCTATAAGTTTTGGAACCCAGTAATAAGGAAGGTTGTGTAAAACCGAGATGTAGTGTTTAGAGAGGTGAAAGATGTTATTAAACATGGAGTCCAACCAAAGTAACCTAAGAAGATAGAGTTTGAGCTTAAGGAGGAAGAATCAAACTCTATAGCAGAAGAGGAATCAAAAGATGAAGAGCCAAAAATGTCGGGTGTGAGAAGATCAGTTTGAGAATGAAGGCAACCACAAAGGTATAGTCCATCTACTTTTTGTTCAAATTTTTCTTCATCTATTACTGATGATGATCACAGAACTGTGAAGGACGTAGTAGATTCAGAAGATGACAAACTCTAGAAAGAGGCCATGGTTGATGAAATGGCATCTTTGCACAAAAATGAGGCTTGGGATCTAGTGGAGTTTCCAGTTGGGAGGAAACCAATTGGCAGCAAATGGGTGTTCAAGAAGAAGACAAATGCAGAAGGAAAGGTGGAGAAATACAAAGCTCGGTTGGTAGCAAAGGGTTATTCTTAGGTGCTGGGAATTGATTTCAGTGATATTTTTTCTCCTCTGGAAAAGATAGCTTCTATTAGATTACTTTTATATGTTTCTACTTCTTTTGATTTTGAGGTAGAACACATAGATGTGAAGACAACATTTCTTCATGGGGATTTGGAAGAAGAGATTTGCATGAGGCAACCTGAAGGTTTTGTGGTGAAGGTTAAGAAAGAACTAGTATGTAAGTTAAAGAAGTCTCTGTATGGATTAAAACACTCACCAAGGATGTGGTATTAGAAATTTGATATATTTATAGATGGACTTGGCTTCACCAGAAGCAAAGTAGATTACTGTGTGTATTTTAAATTAATCGGTGACCGTGTTATTTATCTAGTCTTGTATGTGGATGATATGTTTTTGGTTGGAAATGATAAAGAAATTATCCAAGATTTGAAGACCCAATTGTCCTCCAAATTTGACGTGAAAGATCATGGTGCTGAAAACTATATTTTGGGAGTGGAAATTAAAAGAGATCGGGTAAAGAGGAAGCTCCGATTAAACTAGAGGAAGTATGTCGAGATAATACTACAAAGGTTTAATATGCAGGATAGTAAATCGGTGAAGGTTCCTATTCTTGATGATGTAAAGTTATCTACTGAACAGTGTCCCAAGACACAAGAAGTGGGAGAGGACATGTCATGTGTTCCATATTCAAGTGCAATCAGTAGCTTGATGTATGCGATGTTCTATACTAGACCAGACATTGCACATGTAGTGGGACTATTGAGCATGTTTATGTCAAAACTAGGAAAGGAGAATTGGACAACAGTCAAGCGGGTTTTCTGGTATTTGCATCGCACTAGTGATTATGGTTTCTGCTACCAAGAAAGACCACGATTGGACAAAGTTTTGGATATCAGTGGCTTTGTTGATGCAGACTGGCTTGGAGATCTAGGTCAGAGAAGATCTACAAGTGGGTATGTGTTTAAATTTTTTGGAGGTGTAGTTAGTTGGATGAGTAAGGAACAATCTGTAGTGGCATTATAAACTACAAAGGTAGAATACATGGCAGCCACTCATGCAAGCAAGGAAGCAATTTGGTTACAGATATTGTGTCCAAGTATGGGGTTAGTACAAGGAGCTATAAGGATAGATTGTGACATCCAAAGTGAAATTTTCTTGGGAAAGAACCCTTCTTATCATTCAAAGACAAAGCACATTGATGTTCAGTATCACTTTGTGAGGGATATGATAGAAGACAAAAAGGTGTTGCTGGTAAAGGTGGAAACTTTGAAGAATACTACAGATGCATTGACATAATCTACGATCTCTGAGAATTTCTCTTGGCGTAGAGAAACAATCGGCATTGCAAGGCTGGATAAATGACTAATCTCTCCTGTGGCCCCCAGAGGAAAGAAAACAACAAGTGGGAGAATGTTGGGTTGTGTTATATTATTTCCACGACTAGCTCCCTTAGTTAATGGGGGGTTAGAGGGGGGTAGAGCCTCCCCTTCATTGCACCGATTATGTAGAGAGGGGGTCACAGAGGGGGTGGTAGACCCCTTTGTCCAGGGGGTTTGAGGGGGGTGGGTAGACCCCCTCTAAGAGGTCCGAAGTAGTCCCCCAGGGAAATTTTTTTTGACACCGTATATTAGGCGGTCGGACCTACCTATGGTTTTATGAATGGTTTTCTCACATGGTTTTGGGCACGATGGTTTTTGGTCCATGGTATTAGATGCTTCAACATGTATGAATATGTATCATAACATTAAAAGGAAAATAATAAAATATCAAGCTGGTAGTCTCGGTTTTGGGGTCAAGGGGAAAATATCTTTGTATATATATTTTATGTGTTATTCTCTCGCATTGTTTATTTTCGGTGTTTTAAGAATTCGTATGCAGGAAATTTCTATACAGGGTTAAAACCTACGACAAAGTCATGATATCTAACAGGGTGACATGACATGTTAGATTCTTAAATATTAGATAGATCATATTACTTGTTACTATAAAATGCACCAATATATCACATGTATTGGAAATCAAACTTACTTTCATATGCATATGGCTGGCATGCATGAATAAAGTCACCTATGAAGGCGATATTGTTGTCATACCTTAAGGATTAACTTGTGATTCAATATTACAGTTAAACTAAAAATATATACTATACATACCTTGTAATATTTTTATACCTTTATCAACTTGTAGTATTCGGATAACATATATGATCTTTTATAGGAATTAGTAGAGCTTGCATATTTCTATAGCTTCCTTTTTCTTGTACTTGTTTTCATCATGTTCCTACCCTAGATTCTTCTTCCTACACCAGCTAACAAGGATTATCTAATCACATATTCATTAGCAGGTTTGAAATTCTCAAATACTTCAAATATGCATTCAAGAAGGACACATAATAATCAAAATAAATACAAACAAAAGTTGTGTCATAACACGAATCTAGAAGGTAATTATATTTAATGAGGATTGATGGAATAAATCAAGTCCCTCTTGATCTTGTCACCAAGAGTTCTTTATAGAAATGAAATCATTTGTAAAATATATGTTCCAATTCATTCCCCACTTAATCATGAGGTATTATAGGTCATCAACCATATATTCAAAGAAATCGTCAAGGGAGGGGATGTCTCAGCTGCCGACAACCAAATCAAACATAGTCTCCTAGATTGAATCTAGGGTTACATTGAATATGTCACAATTTCTTGTATAAATTTTCACTGATCATGCTAGGGTTTCATAACTTCCAGTCTAGGTCATACTTCTTCCAAGGGTTTCTTCATAACCTCATGCTACCCACCAAACCTTAATTCCTCTAGCAATGTTTTCTAGCGTTTCCTTCAAACCTTACTATTGTTTTAGAAGTCCAACACCTTGAGTTATTCATCATTGGTGCCATCGAGGGGTGATATCAATGACTTTTCTTCAACCTAGCATTGATACCATGTTTAATTTTCATATCACTATATTGTTCTTTGCTTTAGATAATTTCATTTACCAATTTATTCATCCGAAATATTACATTCATTCCACGGAATCATAACTTCATTAGCAAATATGTAGAAAGAACAATATGATCAGTAACACAACAAAACATAAAGGAATAACATAAGAAAAGCATGAACAAATAGACACCATGATTTGGTTAGAGACCACGCCAAAACCCTAAAAGGGGGAAAGTCCTCCATCAATTCTTCTTCTTCTATTTGATTTCATCAATTATTCAGTTTAGATACAAAGTAAAAATCTCATCAGGCTATCTATGACTTATTCATAACTTTTTTTGTGAACACATTTCCTTTACAATATCAAATGTTGTCATGAATAACATGCCAATATAATATTAGGGCTGCAACATATGAATACCATCTTTGCTACTGGATTATGAATATGTATTACATATATCAATCATGATGTTGAGAATAATCATACTTCCATAGAGGCAAGTCCAACTATGCTACTGATCCATATATAATTCTAAGTCAATATAGTGATCCATATCACCACTTCCTCATTTTTGGATATACATGGATTAAGGTTTTTCTTGGAGAAACTACTAATGCTCAAACATATATGTATTGATGAACCATATATTGTAACTTTCACAACTGTCATCATAATCATAGAATACTGACCATATACCCAACGTGACTATGTCATTTTGTGTACCATACACAATGATTAGCAAATCCTCCAGTCATTGTGATGCATATATCAATTGTACCTTATATTGAGACTTTCTGCTGATACCACCAAACTACTATGCCGAGACATTCAAACTCCTGTGCTGAGTCTGAAATACAATTGAGAAAAATAAATAATATACGTTTATAAGCATATTGTATTGTTTCAAGGCCATGTATATACATATGCTTAACTGAGTTGAGAAAAAGATCAATGATGCCATAATATTATACAACTTTAATCAATGTCACTTGTAAGGCTAATCCAAATTTCGACACCAAAGAGTGCGAAGGGTAGAGATAACGTGGAGGAGACATACATACATATACATATACATATACATATACATATACATATACATATACATATACACATACATATACATATATAAAGATATATATCGCCGACATGCTAATCACAAAGACCAATGTGATCATAGAGATATCCTATATATCATAGAAACACAGAGGTGACCATAATATATATAACAGGGGAGTGATATAAATATGTGATTCCCATAATAATTAAAACTATAATAGTAGAATCAATGTGATGCCAAATACAATGATACTCAGCAATGCAATAAAATAAGATGGTTATGCGATGCCTAAAAATTGATGCGATGTCCATACCACTCAAATCTAACCACTGTAATGGGAGAAGGTGTATCTATGAATCATGTTTAGAAGACCCTAGCTATATTACTATGAGTTATAGATAACACTTTCAATCCCAAATAAAGGAAAGTTCGGGGAGGTAATCAATCGAGCAACAAACAAAAGAGTACATAATTATGATGGAGTCAATTGAGCATTTGAGAGCTACAAAAATCAATTTTAGTCAAGAAATAAAGAGAACAAGACAAACTATTTCGATATCCTATGAGGAATTAACCTTGATATGTATATGTGTGTGTGTGTTTGTACACAATTGATGGGAACCAATCATAATACTTTATGAGGACAACTCAAAATTATTTTGACAGAAACTCAAATTTAATTTTTTCTCTCAAAGTATATTTATCATATTTGTTTAATAAAATATTTCCCTTTGGCATTAATAGATTGAGATCCTTCTTTTTGATTGATATAATTCTTCATGGGACACAAAGGATTGCTTTATGGTTTTCCTTAGGGAAATTTGTCACATAGCTACCTATTTTTCACAATTATTACTACATAGTGAATACATAACCCACCATAACCACTACACAATACACATATATTTTAAACATGGGGAGTAAGAATACTTCAAAATATAAAATTAAACATATCGTTTTGATGTTTGGACAGACACACATAATTACTATTACAATTTACCCATTTTCCCAAGAATGAAGCACAAAGATTTATAATTTTTCAAATGGGTTGTAGGAATACTCAAAATTAAACTTAAAATTTTATTGTTTTGGTCCTTGGACAACACTACATAAAAACTTAGAAGTACTGGTAGAGCCAAGTTTCAGAAAAAATGAAAGGTAGATCTAGTCCATAGTTTGAAAATCACTCTTGATTTCATGATTTCAGAGACAATATGTGATAAGTACTCAGTACTCACTACCTCAGTTAAAAAATTGAAAATAGTAAGACCACTTGATATTGAACTAGAAATTTGATATTTCAATGTGAATGTTCAATGATGTGCATGCTTAAATCTTTAAAGTTCAAATCATAAATATTTTATTTTTCTTGTTAAAGTTGGAAAATATAAAAATTCATATATATACCCCTGACGAACCCATGTACCTTGTTTCAAAAAGTGATGTCCCCATCCCCATCCCTCAAACCACGTTTCCTGGAAACATAGGTTGAGTGTTAACCATAATTTATAATTATTGTCATTCAATTAGTCGATAATGTTAGATGAATTTTAGTTAAATATAAGTGTCATTCAAGTCTTAGAATATATCAACTCCATGAGGCACACAATGTTCTTAGTTTTGTGTAAGTTTGTTCAAAACTATTGTTGTTATAAATACATAAATCATACTCCATTAAATTTTTATGATTTTATTGGTTTCACTACACGAAAAAAGGAAATTGGTGAGGGGCGAAAAATGTCACCATAAGCTCATTGGTGATGGTCAAAACAGCCTTCGTCACCAAAAACTAAACATCACCAAAGGTGGCGTCACCATAAGTATAGGTGTTGTAGCGACATTCAAATTCTCTCACCAATAATGATTTATAATGATGGATAGGGACCATCACCATTTCATATGAGCAATGGTGACAGACTATAGCCTCTACCACCAAAAACTGAGCATCACCAAAAGTATAGGTGTTGTAGTGAAATTCAAATTCTATCACCAATAATGATTTATAATGATGGATAGTGACCATCACCATTTCATATGAGTAATGGTGATAGACCATAACCTCCGTCACCAAAAATTGAACGTGACCAAAGGTGGCGTCGCCAAAAGTATATGTGTTATGGTGACATTCAAGGTTTGTCATGAATTATGATTATAATGACGGATAGTGACCATCACCATTTCATATGAACAACAACGATTTATTGTGATAGATCTTTCATGGCTGTCATTATTGGTGCATATATATGGTGATGTTTGTTTACCATCAGCAAAAGCCTCATTTCCAGAAGTATAGGTGTTGTGGTGATATTCAAGGTCCATCATGAATAAGGACTATAATGACGGACAATGACTATCACAATTTCATATCAACAACAATGATTTATAGTTACGGACATTTGAGGGATATCATTATTGATCTGTGTATATGGTGGTTTTCATTGACCATCACCATTTCATATTTTGCTGAGGGTCAAAAAACGTCACCAAAGATCATTGGTGATGGTCAAAAGAGCCTCTTTCACCAAAAATTGATCATCATCATTCCATATGAATGTCAGGGCATGACAGAATCGAACCACTAACCTCCTTCTTGTACAATACCTAATGGTTATGGAAGCTATTAGGTCCCTACCTAATGGTTATGGAAGTTATGCAAAGTGGTGGAGGGAAAAGCAATTATGTATAAGAGAATGTTATAGCTCCAAATCTCACTTTTGATATTTGTGATGTTGCATTTATGGCCTATGGCAACCCCTCCTTCTGGACTTGGTCCAGATACTTAAAAAATAGTCTTTCACTCCCTATACATGATATTGCCCTGAGCTAAATGCATGTGTACATGGGTTAGTGTATACCGAACCTGCGTATATCTCTTAAAACACTTAAAAAAATTAAATCTCATTAATTTCTGGCAGAGATTAGGGGTTTTACTTGTTGATTACCTATTAGTGCCCATGGCCCAACTGTTCCCAATGAATTCCCAACTAAAAAACTACTTGGAAAGAAGTATAAAAAGGCTTCAATGGGAAGGCCTAAAGGAGGGGAGAAGAGAGAGAATTACTTTGCTGAGATTATCCCTGATGAAGCCTAAATATCCTTGTGCTTCCAACACTTCCTACACTACAAGAAACCCTTGTTTCCTTGAGTTATGATGTCATTTCACTAGTTGAGATATCCTTGTGTGAGTCATGGAAGGATCATTTTGAAGACTTGGGATTGGACGAACCCGGAGGACGGTTCCACTTAGAGATAGCAAGAGGAAGATTAAGGTGATATCATTCCTTGTTCTATTTTAGTTAGCTGCAAAAAGAAACATTTGTCTTATCTCTGAAATCAATCTTCTCTATGCATATGATATTATTGTTATGGTTTACATATGAATAATTGTTTCAATGTATAACTAACCATCTTTGAATAAGTTATGAAGTTGATTTCTATATGATATTTTGTCCATATATTGCTATGCTTCTTTGAATTAGCTGTTTTGCAGGTTCAAGGATTGAAAGGAACTCCAAGAGGGTTTGGACCCTAGCTGGATCTACCTGAACAAAGGACCCCCAGGTGCACCTTTATTTGCGTATTTTTCTTATTTAAGTATCATGTCTATGTGGAATGCTTGTCTTCTACTGTAGATAACCCCCACTCTGCTAGGATGTTGACCCAAAACCCTAGGGGACTTAGTCCCTCAACAGAATTGGAAACTCCAATGGGGACAATAATATTGTTGTTCCTAGTTTGTGTTAATTCAAGCCAATTAGGGCTCAACGATTGATTTTCTAGCTGTAACTAATTTGTCTATTCCTCTAGGAACTCAGACTTTAAGTCTGAGCATTTTCTTTATACCTTTTTTGTTTTTCTTGTGAATTGTCATTTACGCATCTTTGTCAGGTTATAGTAGCATATGGACGCAAGTTTCCCCATATGAACCTGCGTATACGCAAGTTTCTTTGGGCCAAATTTCTTATACATGCAATTGTTATTGACACAGTTGCATATACCCTAATTTTCCAAGATTTGTCTTTCTATCTCAAAGGATTTGTTTGCTAGTTTGAGTGTTTCCTGAGTAGTCAAGTTTTAGTATCAGTCTTTTGTTTTGCAACAAGTTACGGTTTCAAATTCTATCCTATTCTGGAAAGTTTTGGCCGTGCTTTGTTTTGTTGCAAGCGTCATCATTTGTGTTTGAGCACACGAGATTTCTTTCTTGGAATCTTGGTTGTTCTAGTCTTCCAGAGTAGAAGGATTGGTTTCAATATTTGTGACAAACTTTATCTTTGTGATCTTCTTTCTTTGCAAAACTACATCTTGTGGCCATTTTCTTTTCTCACTTTTTGAAAGTTGTTGAGTGATGATTCTGAAAGTTGTGTTTCTTGGTCTTTTGATCATTGTCACCAAGCTTTTTTTTGCTGCTTTTTGGTCGTTCAGGGCATCTTGAAACACCTATTTTGTTGAGTTCTTGCCCATTTGGAGTTGATAACTTGCAAAGATTTTTGTTGCCTATTTTTCAGTCTCAAATTCTTTAATAGTATTTGGAGCACTTTTGAAAAGTTGTTTTTTTCTTTTATGAAAAAGAAAACTTCATGAAAAACTTTGTTTTTGCTTTCTTTTTCCTTGTTTTGATTTGGTTTCTTTTTGTGAGTGAAAGTCAATTTTGTTTGTGTTAAGATTTCCTTTTAGTGTTTGGACAAAAAATAGCATTAGGAACTTATATTCTATATAACCATCTAAGGTGGCTAATTAGAATTGATAAACAATTTGCTTTCATTCTTTGCTTTAGAGTAATCTTAAGTTTTTGCATTAGCATATACTCATTATATTAGGACAATTTGTGCATCTTTTAGGGCATCCCATAGTTTTTGTTATTTTTCATTAGTTTTTGTGAGTGTGAACCTTATTGAAAGAAAAGAAAAATTCATTGCTTTATTAGAAGTTCCTTAGAACCTGGTCGAAATTTATGTTCATCAAAGAACAAAACAAGTGCATTTACATATAATTTGGTTTTTATTAATTTCTTTTGCATCGATAAACACCACAAGTTTCACTTTCTATTTATCCCTTGACTTAAGAACAACCTATTTAAAAACAAGTGCTAAATAAAATATGCTACAACTTTTTTATATCGTCAATTTAGACACACCAACAAGTTTTAGGATATTTAAGGCCTTGGACTAGGCGAGTGGAGAGAAAACTCTCCAAGGCCACTTTAAACTGTCAAACATAGAAGTTTGAATAATGAGTGCAAATCGAATAGCATTAGGGAGACCAGAAAAGCTCCGGATCTGGGAGTTAAGCATGACGGTTTTTGAAGATAAGGAAGAGATATACCCACCCTCCTACTTTTCAGATCTTACCTCAAGACTGTTCCGCCTGGCTTTTGACACGAGTTGGTAACCTTAGCTGCTTATCCTATGGATCTACACAGATGGCTATGGAGGGGAATCCTGTGGCACCTAAGTTCAACATTGTATCACTCTCAGCAGTAATTCTGGAGGGCACCCTTGCGAGGCTTGGGGCCTTGCACCAGCATAGGCTGTTGTTTGGAGGTTAGCATAACTTCCTCTGATACCTTCGCTAGTAGGCTTGGACCATCATTACCCCAAACTATCTTTGGAAGGCCCCTACTTCATTTTCTTGTATTTTGGTGTCTGGTCCTCATCCCCTAGAGCGGAAATACTTGAAAGTTGTTTGACTAGCTGATATGTTTTAGGGGCATTTTTTAGTGTGTGCTCTATGCTCCTACTTGGCCTAGATTTCATTTTTCTTGAGTCTTTAAATAGATCTTAATAAAAATTCAAAGTGGCTGACCGATTTCCTAGACAGTCTCGAAAAATTCACGGTCTTTCACCACCAAGTTCAGATCCTTCTCCTAGAAGGCGCAGAGGCAATACTATTAGTGGTTTTTGCAACATGGCATCTGACGCATCAGAGATTGATCCTCCGCTCAGGGGCATTAGTGTTCAAGATAGGCCTAGTACTTTCGTAGAGCTATAGAGGAACACCCCAATTCTTTCTTGAGTTCTCTTCCAATCGAAAGATAACATTGAGGTAGAAGAACTCTCTAAGTCATTAGCAGCTCTGAATTCTCCTCTACCTTCTGATCATCCAAACGTATTATTATACATTGGGACTCTAACACATAGACCATCAAGTCCAAGTTATTACATGCACATCCCTTCGATGACAATTGCTAGGATCATGGCATCTATTACGAGTGCTACAACCATGTAGACTCTAACATCAATACAACGGGGTACTATCTCCATCCCCTTTGCATCTTTATTTGGGTCTATTTATAGCACATCCTTAGTTGGGTCTACCTCCATTCCATCTACGAGTGGAAATTCCCAAGCCTATGCATCAAATTCTGGATTTTTCCCATTTGCAACCCATTCTCAAGGTATTCCATCAGCTCCGATTAATGCCTTCACATCCGTGATGAGTGGATCGGCTTCGTTTCTGGGTTTTCCTTTTGGAAGTTGTCATATACCACATTACAACTTGACAATAGGATCTATGCCTTTCTCTTCTACAGGTCAAGGCAGTAATCCCTTTCAACGTTGGACTAACCCTGCGGTTAGTGGCATAGGAACTGGGAATCGATTTTTTGGCCAACAAGCGAATAGGCCGTACTCCATAGTTAGTTTGTTTCAAGATATTCCTCCCTTAGCTACCACTTGCAATCCTTATCAGGGGTTATCGACCCCTCATAATTCTTTAGGAGAGAACTCCGCTAGTTATGGAGGTTTTTTGGCTGGAGTTGGTCAAACTCTGAGTTTTGTTGGACCACAAGGATCACCTTTTGGTTCAGTGGGTTTTGTTGGTTACTTTGGGTAGCCTAGTGCTTTTCAAAATCCAAGCCAGTTTTTTCAGAACTTTGGGAACTCCACCCAATCTGGGTGGAATCCCTAAGGTCCTCCCAAGCTTCCTTTTCTAGCAACCTTGAATTTTCCAGATCTCACGAAATTGATAAATGATCCAATCAAATAAAATTTGGCCTGGCCTCCAGTCCCAACCAAACTCCCATCGGATATTCCAAAATTCGAGGGTAAGGGTGGTTAAGACCTAGGCGCCCATCTAACCACATTCCATTTGTGGTGCTCATCAAACTCCCTCATCGATAACTTGATTAGGTTGAGAATTTTTCAACACACCTTAACTGGCAATGCGTCTAAGTGGTATATAGAGTTTTGAGGGGGTAGCTTTACATATTTTTCCAATTTTGCTAACATTTTTTTAAACCATTTCCAGTTGCCTGCCCGTTATGATGCCGGAACTGAACTTCTGGCCAATTTCTGTTAGGATACGGCAAATCACATCTCTGATCATATTCATGAGTGGATACAAAGAAAGAGGCTCGTTAAAGCCCAAATTCCTCCGGAATACCGTCCTGAATGGTTTTTGAAATCGTTAAAACCTGAGATCTCCAAGTATGTCTCTCTTTCTAGAGTCTATCCTAAAGAGCAAGATTTTTTAGGCCCAACAGTTAGAATTGATTTACTCTCAGTCTGGTATTCTTCATAAAATCTTGTTTGATGCTCCAAGGAATAGGGTTGATATAGCCAAATTGAAGCCAGGTCCCCATGTGGATGGTATTGTTGGATTAATAGACACCAATGCGGTGAACCTATTGAGCCAATTGCAGCAGTTGTCTTTACAAACTGCTCCTATCAATCATGTCACATTTTCTAACCCTTCACCTTCTCAACCTTCTTCCATAAATTCCATCCAAGCTTCTAACTCCAAAGGAAATCAAAATTCCAAAGGGAAGAAGAAGGGGCAAGGTAAAAAGAAGAATCAGGATGGGAAGGGTAATACAAATAAGCCCGGGAATAATGCTGCTGAGGGTGGAAAAGAGTCTAAAAATAAAGTTAAATTTCCATGCAAGTTGTGTAGTGGAGACCATTTAACTCATCTTTGCAAAAAAATTCAAGATGCTCAGTGCTTGTTAGTGCAGCAAGGGTCTCCTAGCTCCCAAGCTATCTTAACTAACCCTTTCCCCCAAGGGCAACAGTTGCTTGCTGGCATGAATTCAAACCCTGGTACCTTTGCAGGGGGCAACCAGGAGGAGTACCATTCCTCAAATGTTTTCATGATGGGTTCTCACATCGATGTGGCCACAAATTCACGTGATTATGATGAAGCTGAAACATCCAAGGATAAATCTATTATTGGAACTACGGATCCACTTCCTACTGAGCGGCCCTCTGTCGAGTCTATACCTCAGATACCGAAAGGTTCCACCAAATGCGGACTATCAACCTTAATGATATGGTAGCCCAGAATTACTCCATTGTGGAGGATTTGGCTCAAACTCCATGCTTATGTCTGCTTTAGAGGTATTCTAGTCATGTCCAACTCAATGAAGTTCTTTGCTTTCGGCAACAGGGGAAGTTGATCCAAACAATTATTTAGTGCTCACTTTTGACTTTCGTAGTGTCAAAAATCAACTTCCTCATCGCACGGCTTTTCAAATAAAGTCTACTTATCAGAAAACTAACATTTTTCGAATCGTTATTGATGAAGGAGCTTCCACGTGTGTCATGTCAATGTCATGTTGGAAGGGCATTGGATCGCCTTTGGTTGTTCCTTCACCTACACTCTTGACAACATTTGACGATCATTCTCATAGACCACATGGGATTATCCGACATTTCCTATATGTGTTGGAGGGAAGGCCGTTAACATTGAAGTAGAAGTCGTTGATGCAAACCTAGATTATAATCTCCTCTTAGGACAAAATTGGATTTATGAATGGATGTCGTCGTTTCGACTCTATTTCGAGCCCTGTGTTGTCCTCATGAGGGGAAAATCATTATGGTTGATTAATTGGATTATTCTATAGTTGAATCTCGAGCAAATTTGGATTCTACTATTCCATTGGTGGATAACCCTCGTCAACCTATCGAGAATCTAGGAGTTGAGATGTATTCTTCATTGATGGGTACATTTGATTTCCCGCTCCTACAACTAGATTCAATGTCATTTCATCCTCAAAAGAGTCTTCATGAGAAGATTTCTTGTGGACACATTATTTTTAAGACCCTTCGACCTTGCCTTTGCCTACTACCAAATTAGATGAAGGACAACTAGGTTGAATGGCATTCCCTATGTCTCCAACAGAGCTCAGATATTAGTCTATCATGAACTCTACAAATGAGCATCCTACTCCTTGTTCAGAGGAAGAGTTAGATGGTGACTTGGCCCCGGCTTGGACCCTTGACTCTACTTTTGCTATGGATTGCTTAGATATAGTTTTACCATCTGAGGAAGCAATCTTAGAAGTAATGATGGGTGTAGATTGACCTTGGGAATACTTACACCATCATTCATATTTTGTTCCCCCATTGCGAGAAGTCGAGTCCAAGTTTTCCAATCTGCTTACTAGTGATGTTTCTATGGTTTCAAACCCTTTGGCTCCAGCACACATTCGTGCCGAAGATAATATGTCAGTCATTTCAAAAACTGTACCGATAAACATCTCTAGGAACCCTAATGTGATAGAAAATGTCTTCATTGGAGTTTAGTGTTCCCCTGAAGATGTTCAAATTTACACCGACCTCTTCAAAGAGCTCCGGGATCTATTTGCTTGGTCTTATGAGGAAATTCCTGGTATTGATCCATCCATTTCTCATCATGAGAATTTGCACAAAAACGCTAAGCCGATTCGTCAGAAGCTTCGGCTAGTCAATCCTAGGAAAGTAGTAGCTATTGAAGTTCAAGAAGAAAAGATGCTCAAGGTGGGTTTCATATACACCATTCCTCTCACGGATTGGGTTTCTAGTCTAGTCTCGGTTGATAGAAAACAAGGAACAATCCATGTATGCATTGACTTTAGGGACCTAAACAAAGCTTGTCCCAAAGATAATTAACCCATGCCATTTATTGATCAGATAATTGAAGAATGTGTAGGCAATGAAATTTTCTCTTTCATCGATGGATTTTCTGGTTATAATCAGATCTCTATCCATCTTGAAGATCAGCATAAGACAACTTTTATATATCCCTGGGGTACCTTTGCATACAAAAATATACCTTTTTGTCTTAAAAATGCTAGAGCTACCTTTCAGGTGGCCATGTCATACGCTTTTCATGACATCGAGCATGTCATCGAAGCATACATAGATGATTTAGCTGCTCGTTCTCAAAAGAGAATTGATCATCATGGTCACCTTCGATTAGTTTTCAAATGATGTCATTTCTACAAGATCCGTTTGAATCCAAATAAATGAATTTTCACGGTTACATCAGGTCAGTGTTATGGTTCATTGTGTCTACTGAAGGTATTTAAGTTTATCCCTTCAAGGTAGAGGCAATAATCCAGTTGCCTTCCCCATCGTCTATTCGGCAACTTCAAAGTCTTCAAGGGAAGGCTAATTTCTTAAGAAATTTTATAGCGAATTATGTCGAGATCACTAAAGGGTTTATGCATTTATTGTGGAAAGGAGTTCCATTTATATGGGACAACTTTGCACCATGGTCGTTTGATGCCTTGAAAAAGGAATTAGTCTCTACCCTGCTTTTGAGCCCATTGGATTATAGTAGGGATTTCCTTTTATATCTCACAGCTGCAGAATCAAGCATTGGTATGGTTCTCATTCAGGAAGATTATGCTCTCATTGAGCATGTGGTTTATTACTTGAACCGAGGGTTGGTAGGTCCTGAACTTCATTATTCTCCTATTGAGAAGTTAGCCTTGGCAGTTATCCATGCTGTGCAGCGGCTCCGCCATTATATCTTGCTATGAAAAACTTTTGTCTTAGTTGTAGTCAATCCATTCCAATTTGTGCTCAGTAGGCGAGTGATTGGGGGCAAATACAATAGATGGATCATCATTTTACAAGAATTCGACTCGAGTTCTTGTCCGCCAAGTCAAAGAAATCTTTGGTTTTCGTGGAGTTAATTTCCAATTTGCCTTGTGTAGACAATATTTTTTATGAGGAATGTTTTCCTGACAAACATCTATTCCTCATCTCTTCACAAGACCCTTGGAATGGAGATATCATTGTCTATCTCCAGACTTTGAATTTTACCTCTACTTTTTCTAAGGATGAACGTCAAAAATTACGTCACCTGGCTAAGAACTATGTCATCATTGGTGATACGCTATATCACCGATGGGTTGATTCGATCCTTAGGCACTATTTAACCTTAGAGGAAGTAGAGGCTGTGCTTAATGATTGCCATAGTGGAGCTTGTGGTGGTCATCTTTCAGGGCTTGCTACAGCCCAGTGTATCCTGTGTGCCGGCTACTTTTGGCCTTTGCTCTTCAAATATTGTGTTGAAGTGGTCAAACATTGCCACCCTTGTCAGGTCTATACTCGGAAGATGTGTGCGCATCAATCTCCTCTTCTCCCTATTGTCACTATCGGTCCTTTTACTAAGTGGGGTATTTATTTAACTACTTGTAATCCGCCTTCAGCAGCAAATCACAAGTACATTATAGTGGCCGTAAAAGACTTCACAAAGTGGGCTGAGGACATACACACTTATAAAAATAATAGTTAAACAATTCCATTTTTCCTTTTCAATCATATTATCTCAAGGTTCAGTATCCCGAGAGAGATTGTCACTGATCATGGCAGTCATTTCCAGAACCAACTGATGTCCGAATTTGCTCTTCAATTGGGTTTCCAGCAGGAGCATCCATTTTAGTATTATCGTCAGGCTAATGGCCAAGTATAAGTCGTGAATAAGTCCCTCAAGACAATCCTTCAAAGAAAAATTGACAAAAATCACTCCAATTGGCATCTCATGTTGTATCCGATTCTTTGGGCATACCGAACTTCGGTAAACACTGCCACTGGTTTTGAACCTTTTCAGTTAGTTTACAAGTTAGAATCTATCTTTCTTGTTGAATGGGAAAATTCCATCTCTTAAGCTAGTTGTTGAGCTCCTTCCAGAGACCTATACTCTTGTTGTAGCCACCAACAACCCCCCTCCTTATTTAGTATTAGCAATAAAATTAAACAAGTGGGGACCCTTAGTAAAAAATTCAAAAAATCTTTTTGTATTGTACTCCTTAAAAATATATCGCATCGCGAGAAGAGAGTAAAACATTTCTTTATGAGCACAATAAATAATGCAAAAAAAGCGACGCGAAATCCATTGCATCGCATACATCAAGAAGCGCCCATAAATGAAGATCTTGATCATTCTCCGATGGTCGATATGCGACATCGCATATCGTAACATCGCATAAGTAGCACACAATAATTTAACATGAAATGCGATCTTGCGATAAATGTGATCTTGCAATGATTGCGATGCTGCGATGATACGAGCTGCGATCTGCGATCTGCGATATCGCGATCTTGACGAAAATGCGATAACGCGAAAATGAAATACAAGTTGCAGGAACTACCCATTGTAAATTTTCCTCGGCCCAACATTCAAGAAAAGTTGTATATAAACCAAAAAAAAATTGGGTGCGTGCCTTAAATGAAATTAATGAACATACGCCAAAGTGTTAATGAAGGACAGTTTTATGTTTTTCGAAGAGTCAGTTCACAATGGGTGACATTATTTTATGCATTTGTAGAGCTTAGAGCTTTCACGTCAATATTTATTGTTGTAACTCTTCTTCCTTTGCGTGAACTACAGGAAACATCTAAGGAAAAAGGGAAAGCATCAATATTCAGAGACAGAGAAGAGATCCCCTCATAAACGAATACCGCATGCAGTGGAATCATAGGTTCCAGAGTATTACTGAATAGATGCTGATATTAGTAGGCGATAAGGCCCGGATCGAAGAAGCAAGTCATTCGCAAGTTCGGAAGCCAAGATAGAAAAAGCAAAAGCAATTTGAGGGAAATTTGGGATGTTATCAAGTATATACATAGTGAAATCACCTAGCAAGAGGATGATCCCCAAAAATATCTTCTAATTTACTAAAAAAATAATGCCAGCACTTGACATTCCTATTTGCTTGACTCAAACAAAAGCGGAAAGCAACTAGCCGACTCTTCTCAGGCAAATGTTGAATGCTCACAACATCAAGGAATAAATGCAGAGATAGTTAGGAATTAGATTGGATTTTTTTTTAGAAATAAGTTTGCTTAGAAAGAGGGCAGTCATTTAAAAAAAAAATTGTATCCTAAATTTGTGTAATTAGGTTATTTAGTTAACAGTATTTAAACCCTTCTCATGCATTTAGAGAAGGGTCCAGAAATTTTCAAAAACTTATCCTCAGAACATGCACTTTTTCACCCTCAGGGGAGGTTTTGATGAATGGAAGGATCAAGATTTATTGATGTTTGCATTTGATATCTGCTACTGATGTTGCACTTATGTACTCTTTGTAGATATTAGAACAAGGAAAGATAAATCATTGTTGCTTGAAGCTTATGAGTAGGACCAGTCATAAATGGTACTTTTATCTCTTGATCATTTATGCTTATACTCTTAAAGCAATATACAGTTTTTAGTTGTTTATATGTTATTACATGAATGTTTGTGTTACCATTTGGCACTTTTGTATAGTGGAGCCATTTATTTATGTTTAATGTGTGAATACCGTATTATGCGATATGCTGTTCACAACTGTTTTGCTTAACTTTTTATGCAAAGTGGTTCATCTTAACTGATTTCTGTTCTTATAATTGCTGAATGATCTTTATTACCAGCTATTATTTGAAATCTCTTTAGATCGCATAATAGAAGAATTACATCTCGGGTTAGCATAGATTAGATGTGCTATTTTCATTAGATTACAATAGCATAGAGTTAGATTAAAGTAGCTCAGAGATGAAATTTAGATCAACAACATCCAATTCTACACACACACACCCTTAGATTGGGAAATTGGTTCCATTATCCCCAGTCGGACTCACTATACCAAACGAATAAGGAGTTGTCAACCAAGGTCCGGACCGGGTGAGTATCCCCCTTGTTGTCGACCCGATTTTCGGGGCTTCAACATATTTGGCACTAGAAGGAGGGCTTGAACTATGAATGGCACCTAAATCTAAATCTAAATAACATTCTGAAAGTAAATCACCCTCATCATATCCCCCGACTTCCCTAGTATGTTTAAATCCAGAATCAAAAGTTTCTCGATTATCAAACGCTGCTACACACCCTAATATTTCATACCAATCTATCATTAAAACCCCTGAAGTTGAATCACTGATTCACAAACTTCAGGAATTTTTCATTTCTCCTCAGAGGTCTGATAAATCTCAAAGTAGTGTGACTTTGTAGTACAATCCTGCTCACCCCCTAACCAGGTTAAAGAGTGAAAAATTTGGCATCAACTAACTGAGTTGCCCCTTCCCACCAGGAAAAGAGCCAGGAAATTACCATTAGAGTCGAACAGTGAGACTCTTTCGTCTACATCATCCATTTCAACTACCTCACCACGAAGTCAACCACCCACGCCTCCATTCCAAATCATCATTCATTCGTCTACCGGAACTCCCACAACCCCTCTTCAATCATCTGCGATCATAATATCTTCATCTTCCCAGCTGCAGGGATCATCTTTTGCACTTTCCTCTACTAGCAGCTCAATGATGGCCCAGTCTCCATGGACCAACCACGAGGCAGTTTTAATGCCTATGCCCTTGAGTCCAATACCGGCCCATCCTGAGAAATCGTTGCCCAAATTCAACCCTGAAGAAGGCATGCTAGCAGAAGAACACATAAACAATTTCATGCTTTCTATAAATCTCAACAGAGTTACTAATGAAGACGTTGTTGTTCGACTTTTTCCCTATACAATGCAAGGAATAGTCGGGTCATGGTACTTTTCATTACGCTTTGGGTCTATCCCAAGTTGGGATATCTTCTAGAATCAATTCCTCACCAAGTTTGGTGATGACAGATCAACGGAAACATTAATCAATGACCTATCCAATCTTAAAGCCAAAGCTATAGAGCCTATCAAAGATTTTAATTTACGATTCAATAAAATTCTCAAAAAAATTCCTACTGCTTCCCAACCCAGCGAAGAAGTACGATGTGAATGCTATATTACTGCTTTACCATCGAACACAACAATCTTCATGGACAGAGAAAATAAAACAACCTTAGTTGAAAACATGACAGAGGTGATAGCAGTAGAGAAACGCGTAATAGCCCTGGAAAAAATATCCGTGATAGAAGAACGCAAATCTAAAAAAGTCACCTTCAAAGAAGACTCCAAAAAGAAACAAGTGAAAGACCCTTTCAATTTGGAAGGATTGCAGAAAGTTTTAAAAACTATGTCTAATGAGATGGTTGACATAAAAAAACAAGTAGCAAAAACTTCTTCAAAAAAGCCCTATAGAGCTTTTAAAAGAGGTCCTTCAACGGATATAAAACCACCCAATGCCATTTCAAACGTTGAATCCGAGGAAGAGGAAGAAGAAGAAGAATGTGCCACTGAAGGGCAGACTAATGACGAAGAAGATGTGGAATTACAAGGAATGTGGGATTTCATCCTCCTACAAGAAGAAGATCAAGAAGTATTTCCAATTAGCACATGAAGCAAAAACCAGCTTGATCCTCCCCAAACTACCCCTAAGCAGAAGAGCGCAAGCCCTGCAACAAAAGACAAATTCGCAACAAAGAGAACAACCACTAAAGCGACTCAATCTAGCCCAGTCCAAGCAGATCAAGCAACTCCATCAAAAACATTGATAGTGTCGGATGAAATGGAGTACAATATTACAGATGATATGAGAAAGACTAGGGCTAATATTACCCTTTATGAATTGAGCAAATTGAAACATCAACAGAAGATAATGATGAAAGAATTACACGCCGTACCCATTGCATCTTTGCCTACTACTGTACTCTCTCAAGCTTCCCACAACATGGGAAGACCTCCAACTAATGCGATCAATAAGATTGACCCAATTGAAATCGCCTTAATTGGAGGAAGATCAAGATCTCACACTCCCCCATTTCTTCTCACTTACGAAATTTTCAACAAAAATGTGCACAATCGTTTAATAGATTCTAGTGCTTCATCGAGTATTTTACCCAGATCAATATGTGCCAAGTTAAATGTTCAACCACAAAAATCCGCAGTGCGCATAGTTCAACTTGATCGATCTCAAGTCGAAGTGACTGGTGAACTTAATCAAGTAACCACAAGATTATCATCCAATCCGAAGATATGTCAGGTTATTGACATTCTAGTGGCTGATATCCCAGAATTCTATGGCCTAATTCTTAGCAGAGATTGGTCCGAGAAACTCCATGGATACTTCACTACCGACTGGTCGCATATGTGGTTACCCTACAACGGTAAACCAAATCAAATAAAGGTTGAACGAGAGTTACACCAAAAGTACATAGTAACAGAATTGGAGGGAGAAAATGAAGCAATAGCGTATAACAACAGTATCATAGGAAATTACTTGGTAGATTCTTTTCTCGGCAATTTCAATGCTCACACATCACCCTACTTAGAAAATTCAGTTTTGTCCCAAATCGAAAATTTTTCCCAAACTGATAGTTCAAAGTGTGTTAATTTTTTAGATAAACCTGTAAATACATCTTTGTTTTGGAAATTATATTTTGATGGCTCTAAATCTAAAGAAGGAGTAGGAGTAGGATGCGTTCTGATTAGTCCAGAAGGAAATAAGACCATGCTTACATGCAGACTCAAATCGATTGCACAAACAATACAACAGAATACGAGGCCTTGGTGCAAGGCCTATATAAAGCAATCAAGTTGAATGTCAAGTATCTTAAAGTCTTTGGAGACTCTGAAATTGTCGTCAAACAGGTACGTAACACTATACATTGCTTATCTGGTCATTTAAAACACTATCAGTCTTTAGTACAAGATCTGACTGAGCATTTCATAGCATTTAATATTTCTTCAATCCCGAGACTCCAAAACGTAAGCGCAGACCTTTTGGCTAATGTAGCCTCTAAGCTTATTCCCTCCGAAGATTTTAGTCCAAATAGATTCTGAATAGAATTAATCTTTAGACCGTCCATCCCTGACAGCATTACAAATTGGAGAGTATTCAATGACGATCATGATATTGTAAATTTCCTCACTTCTGAAGGATCCTACTCTAATCAAATAATTGACGAAGGCCATCACAATCAGAAAATACAACCAAATAGCACTAATAATGCTATACCTAAATTGGTGGTTAAGTTAGAAGACTTATACGATTTGAAAAATCGGTTTAAAAGGTCTACCAATTCAAAGCTCTACAGTCCAACTCTGAACTACGAATTAGTAAACATAGGGACCGATGATAAACTACAAAACGTTAACCTAGGCTTCGGCCTAATCCCTGAAGAAAAAAATAGTTTATATTCATCTTTTGAGACAATATAAAAATGCTTTTGCCTGGAATTATGATGAACTAAAGACATGACACTTCTATCATTCAGCATACTATTCCTATGATCAATAACGAAAATCCTATCCAACAGAAACTAAGAAAAATCCACCCCAATTTAGAAAATCAGATAAAAACAGAGCTAAATAAGTTATTGAAAGCCAGAATAATTCTCCCCATTAAACATTCCAAATGGGTATCCAATTTGGTACCCGTTAGAAAGAAAAACAGAGATATTAGAATCTGCATCGATTTTCGGAATCTTAACAAAGCCTGCCAAAAAGACAATTTTCCTCTTCCACCTATGGAACAAATACTACACGCAGTAGTAGGCTCAGAACTGAAAAAGCGAAAGCTCCAATTGCGCATTTTAGCTCAAATTTACAAGGTGCTGAACTTAATTATTCTGACGTGGAGAAACAGGCTTATGCCGTTTTCAAAGCTGTCAAATACTTCAGACCTTTCTTACTTAAAACCCATACCAAGGTCATAGTATTGTTTCCAGCGGTAAGAAATCTTCTAGTACAGAAGGATGTGGGCAAGAAAAGAGCCAATTGGATCACTGCTTTGCAGGAGTACAACCTTGAAATCAAACCAGCGAACATTGTAAGAGGTCAAGGCTTCTGCAAAATGTTGGCTAGAGCATCGCAAATTTTTGAAAATTCATCTGAAGAGGTACAAGTGTGTGAGGTAAGCCTAAACGACGCAGAATCATGGTACGCTGACATAATTTATTTTCTTAACAACGGGTATGCTCCAACACACCTTGATCACACTAAGAAAAGAGCTCTGAGATTAAAAGCTAAACAATATCAACTCATAAATGATATTCTTTTTAGAAAAAATTATGATTATGTTCTTCTCATGTGTCTCGAAAAAACTGAAGCTGAAAAGGTTTTGCAGGAACTCCACGATGGACCAGCAGGCGGACACTACGCTGGAGATGCTACTGCACATAAAATCTTACATGCAGGATATTACTGGCATACGCTGTTCAAAGACTCACACAGTTACGTGAGGAAATGCCAAGTCTGCCAAACTACTGCTGGGAGATAAAGGAAATCGTCCCTACCACTACAGCCGGTAAACATCGAGCAACCGTTTGCTTAGTGGGGCTTGGACATAATAGGTGAGATTGTTCCTCACTCTTCTAAGCAACATAGATACATCCTCATGGCAACAGATTATTTTACTAAGTGGGTAGAAGCAGTTCCTCTAAAGACAACTAATTCTGAAAATATTATTGAATTCATAGATCAATTTATAATCACTAGGTTTGGACTACCATCAGCTTTAATGTTTGATAATGCATCATACTTTTCTGGACATGCAATGACGGAATTTGCACTTAAAAGAGGGTTCAAACTAAAATATTCGACCAATTACTATCCGCAAGGTAATGGGTTAGCTGAGTCAACAAACAAAAACTTAATCAAGATTATTAAAAGAACAGTTGACCAAAACCAAAAGAATTGACATAAAGCTTTGATAAATGCTCTATGGGCAGATACAATAACAAAAAAAGCTTCGATCGGCACTTCTCCCTTTAATTTAGTTTATGGGAAAGAAGTGGTTCTTCCAACCCATTTAATCATTCCCTCCTTGTCTTTAATACAATACATTGATGAAGTACCTACTTCCTCCATACAACTAAGATAGATGGAAATAATTAAATTAGAAGAACAACGAGAACAAGCTAAGAAAACCCATGCTCATCATCAAGCGCTAATAAAATCCTCTTTTGATTCAAACATAATGACCAGAAAAAATTTTCAAATGGGAGATTTAGTTTTAAAATGGGATAAGGCACATGAAGAAAAAGGCAAACATACAAAATTTCAAAAGATGTGGCTTGGTCCTTTTCAGATTGTTGAAGTCATAGGTCCATCAATGTTTGTCTTGCAGGATTTAGCAGGTAGAAGGGATTCTCTGCCTGTTAATGGACAAATCCTTAAAATATATTTTCCATAGAAGATTATTCTCCTATTTTTTAGAATAAGTTTTATTTTTCTTTTATTTTTCATAATAAAACCAGTTGTGAATGGTTACTATAGGTATTCATGGAAAAGACACCAATTCTCTTTGAAGATTTTGAGCTTTCCTCTTGTATAAACGATAAAATTTTTAAAAGAACCTGATCTTTATTATTGACAGATACAATTAAAAGCTTTAGCCTAGATATGATACTAGTTTCAACTTCCAAAATTTTGACGAAAACAACCTTTGGCGAAGAAATTGTTTTATATCAGCACAATGAAAGGTATCAATAACAAAATAGGGATTCTCTGTAAAGCAGCTATATTCAAACTCTATTATTGTCGTCCAGAGCTTTTTTAAGGAAAGCAATGACTTCCTCCCTGTTAAAGAAAATTGCAACATTCAGAGGAACAACCGAAGAAGCACTATATCTTAAAGAATAAGAGGTCTCATCACGAGCCGGCTTATCATGATCACAGATATTATAACTTGCTGACTTTGCCAATACTGTCCATCAAAACAGGGCAATGACTCAAGATTGTTAAAAATCAGAAGACAAGGGGTCTCATCACGAGTGAGCTTGTTCAGCAAGAGTGTAAATCAAGTGTATGACTTTGTCATAATTTGGATACCAAACCAAGACATTGTTCTTTAAAAAAAGAAAAAAAAAAAAAGAGCAAATGCAGGTTTTCCCTTTGAAAGTCGTAGATCACCTTCAGCAGGATAAAGGATCATTACTGGGTAACAGGTAACCCTGTCGAGGCTATGGATGCCTGCTGGTAGCAAAGGCTCTACCTACAACAAACGAGCATATTTTAAAGGCTGGCATGCAAAGAAGACTTTATTTTATCCTTACAAGGCCAAGTAATGGCTGATGTAAATACAAGGGAAAAGTCTGAGGGAGTAAATAATTAGAATAAAAAGAGGTTGAAATAGAATATCATTGATAGAATGAAGCATAATGTACTCTATTTGTCCATAACAAAGTTTAGATTTATGAAAATTTTTCTGTTTTGAAAGTAAGTTTCAATAGGGAAGCAAGGATAACTGGTTCTTCCAAGTGAATCGCCATTGTTGTAGCCACCAACAACCCCCCTCCTTATTTAGTGTTAGCAATAACATTAAACAAGTGGGGACCCTTAGTAAAAAATTCAAAAAATTCTTTTTTTATTGTACTCCTTAAAAATATATCGCATCGTGAGAAGAGAGTAAAACATTTCTTTATGAGCACAATAAATAATGTGAAAAAACGACGCGAAATCCATCGCATCGCATACATCAAGAAGTGCCCATAAATGAAGATCTTGATAATTCTCCGATGGTCGATATGCGACATCGCATATCGCAACATCGCATAAGCAGCACACAATAATTTAACATGAAATGTGATCTTGCGATAATTGTGATGTTGTGATGATACGAGTTGTGATTTGCGATCTGCGATATCGCGATCTTGACGAAAATGCGATAACGCGATAATGAAATACAAGTTGCAGGAACCGCCCATTGCAAATTTTCCTCGGCCCAACATTCAAGAAAAGCTGTCCATAAACCAAAAAAAAAAAATGGGTGCGCGCCTTAAACGTTGTTAATGAACGTCCGCCAAAGTGGTAATGAAGGACATTTTTATGTTTTTCGAATAGTTAGTTCACAATGGGTGACATTATTTTATGCATTCGAAGAGCTTAGAGCTTTCACGTCAATATTTACTGTTGTAACTCTTCTTCTTTTGCGTGAAATATAGGAGACATCTAAGGAAAAAGGGAAAGCATCAATACTCGAAGACAGAGAAGAGATCCCCTCATAAACGAATACTGCATGCAACAGAATCACAGGTTCCAGAGTATTACTAAATAGATGTTGATATCAATAGGCGATCCAACACTCAGGGTAAAGAGCTCACAAAGAACAACATGTTTACAAAATTCTAAAAAATCCTACGCCTGGAAAAGGAAAAGGTGCTACAGACAAAAGACACACCACAAAGGCCCGGATCATAGAAGCAAGTCATTCGCAAGTCTGGAAGCCAAGATAGCAAAAGCAAAAGCAATTTGAGGGAAATTTGGGATGTTATCAAGTGTATACGCAGTGAACGCACCTAGCAAGAGGATGATCCCCAAAAATATCTTCTAATTTACTAAAAAAATAATGCCAGCACTTGACATTCCTATTTGCTTGACTCAAACAAAAGCGGAAAGCAACTAGCCGACTCTTCTCAGGCAAATGTTGAATGCTCGCAACATCAAGGAATAAATGCAGAGATAGTTAGGAATTAGATTGGATTTTTTTTTAGAAATAAGTTTTCTTAGAAAGAGGGCAGCCATTTTAAAAAAAAAAAACGTATCCTAAATTTGTGTAATTAGGTTATTTAGTTAACACTATTTAAACCCTTCTCATGCATTTAGGGAAGGGTCCAGAAATTTGTCAACAACTTATCCTCAGAACATGCACTTTTGCACCCTCAGAGGAGGTTTTGATGAATGGAAGGATCGAGATTTATTGATGTTTGCATTTGATATCTGCTACTGATGTTGCACTTCTGTACTGTTAGTAGATATTAGAACAAGGAAAGATAAATCATTGTTGCTTGAAGCTTATGAGTAAGACCAGTCATAAATGGTACTTTTATCTCTTGATCATTTCTGCTTATATTCTTAAAGCAATATACAGTTTTAGTTGTTTATATGTTATTACATGAATGTTTGTGTTACCATTTGGCACTTTTGTACGGTGGAGCCATTTATTTATGTTTAATGTGTGAATAACTTATTATGTGATATGCTGTTCACAACTGTTTTGCTTAACTTTTTATGCAAAGTGGTTCATCTTAACTGATTTCTATTCTTATAATTGCTGAATGATCTTTATTACCAACTATTATTTGAAATCTCTTTAGATCGCATAATAGAAGAATTACGTCCTAGGTTAGCATAGATTAGATGTGTTGTTTTCATTAGATTACAATAGCATAGAGTTAGATTAAAGTAGCTCAGACATGAACTTTAGATCAGCAACATCCAATTCTACACACACACACCCTTAGATTTGGAAACTGGTCCCATTATCCCTAGTCAGACTCACTATACCAAATGGATAAGGAGTTGTCAACCAAGGTCTGGACCAGGTGAGTATCCCCCTTGTTGTCGACCAGATTTTTGGGGCAACAAGTCTTAAAGAGTGCCTCCTTCATCTGGAACATCTCGATGAGCATCATCAAGATGCTGCCACATTCATTGATGCTCATAAGAAAAGTGTTCAAAATCAGTAAGATAAAGCTATTTGTCCTTGAGCCTTTTCTAAAGGTGACCTTGTCTTGCTCTATGACTAAGATAAAGATGCCTTGGGTGTAGGCAAGTTCAAGCCTATGTGGTACGGTCCCTTTATAGTTAAATCACTTTGAGAAAAAGGGTCTTATGAGTTAGTCAATTTCGAAGGGAACAAGCCAGCAGAGCCTCGAAATGGGCTTTACCTTAAGAAGTACTTTGCTTAGGTAGCAGCTAGGCAATGGCTTCTTTGTATATTTTTTATTTCTGTACATATCTCATCACAAGTTTTTGATATCAACACTTTTTGATCTGTTGTGGTAAGTATTGATGGATGACTTGGTCTATTTTGGATTCATCGATGGTCCTAGTTGGCACACTCGGAATCTCCCTTCTGTAGCTTGGGTGATCTACTATCCATCTAGTCAGTTGATGGTGTTAAGGGGAGTATGCATTGGTCCTGCATCAAATAATATGGCTGAGTATATTGTCATTATTAATCTACTACCTAAAGCTGTTTCTTATGGAATTGATTCATTAGTAGTATATCTTGATTCACAGTTGATAGTGTCTCAATTGAATGACATTTATCGGGTTAGGGGTCGATGTTTATATCACCAATATCTAAGAGTGAGGTTGTTGCAAAGATCATTTCTTTATATTACTTATTTTTACATTCCAAGATCTCATAATTGGTTAGTAGATTCTATTGCTAATCAAGCTTTAGATTGGCACATCATTCATTCATCAACATAAAATCAAACATCAAAAAGTCGAAACTGTATATATATATCATAAAATATACCGAGTGTACATAACTGTGTCCAAAATAATATACAAAAATTGGGACTCAAATGCCCATAATCACGTCTAGACTATCTATGACCCAGCTCAGGATGAGCGTCCAAGTATGTGACTACAGCATTAGACACACATCTAAGAATCCGAACCCAGTCCTATGGCACTCCAACCATGCGACACTGCATATCCTTAGGGAGATCCTCTATCGCTATCATCGGTACTCAGTGAGTCACTCTCACCAATTTCGGCTGAACTGTGTATAAGACCCGCTCTATATCGGCAACCACCTCTTCGGTACCTCAACTATGACATCCATGCCATGGGAAACCATCTAGTTGTATTGGCCCAATATTTGGAATATGATCATTACATTAGTCATTTGAATCCGATCAAAAAAATTTTAAGTTCATTTTCATAATTGAAAAAAGTCATAAAAATCATAAAATCATAAAATCAAAAATATTTGTTACCTATATCTCCCCATGCCGCGCTTGGTGATAATGCTAGATCATGATCTCCCCAGAAGTCCAAATTGACATAGGGGTAATCATCCACTGTGATGATTTGTGGCTCCCACCAGGAGAAGAAATCATCATCAAAAGCAGTTTGTGGTACATCCCCACCTCCTAGACGTTTCATCAGATCGGCCCACCTGCCCATCCATGGAACTCACGAGTTGCTGATCAAAATTAGCACTCTAGGGTGTAGCATTCGGACCTTCTTGAAAAACAAGGAGCACAAAATAGTCCCATACCCAAAGCTTTTGGTCTGGCCCTTTTTGATAGATGGTAATTGGCTCTTCAAGTTGGTGAGAAGAGGTGTACGCCAATCAAATACTGTGGTGAGACAGTCTACAACCAAGCTCATGGCAACTCATGAAGTCTGGTGTAAGGAGGCTTATCCATTCACTCTGGCTATAGTGAACATGATGATCCTCAATGACAAACTCTCTACGTGCTTGATTGGAATTTGGCTTCCAATATTTTCTGGATGGCCTGGACAGTATATATGCACATAGTCCTCGATAGAAAGGCTACCTCATGAATGGCCCATAGAATGTACTACCTCTCCCCTCGGGGAAATGCCTGTGATGAAATAGATATCTGCAATCTCTATCCTCAATCACATTTGATCAGTCATGAATGAGTCATCCTCGACTCTCTAGTAGTGAATGAGCATTTCAAGCAAGCGAGTATTTGCCTTCATATTTGGCATTTTGAAAAATTTTAGCAAACAACATCCTCTTAAGGCATCTAACACCTATTGATCATTCATAACCTTATCATCAATAGTGGCATGCTCCCCTTCCCACCAGGTGATTGTCATCCTAAGAAAAAAACAAGTTTGGACCGTTAGTTTTTTGTTTTGAAATCAAAATGATGTATACGCAGGTCAGTTTTACATGCAGTCGCATCTAGGGCATACGTATACACATCTTGCATATATCCAACCCCCGTATACACCGCGACAAAATGTTTTGACATAAATTCAATGGTGAAACTTTAATTAAAATTCTTAAAAAAAATCACAAATTGATGCAAGCTAAATTTGGGGGTTACCTGTTAATTTTGAGAAGATTTGAACAATTGGATTCGGCAAAAGGCAATCTTGCTTCCTTTTCTCCACTCCTTTTGCTCTCAACTAAAATGGTAACAATGGTGAGTTAAAAAGTCATTTTATAGACTTTGAAAATGTCAAAAAATTTTAAAAATTTTATTTTTTCCCTCTCATGTATCTTTTAACTTGGGAGCTCGAATTGTCGAGGATACGTTGTTTTTCAGGACTTTTTGGATGCTTCTTCAAAGATTTCAAGTTAGTTCATGATTGCTAACCTATCATGGCAGGTATCGTTTACTTACAGGCATGTAGGTTAGGGAGGCCTTTCTTCCATTGCATTTTGTGTAACTAGCCTCCATGTACCGATATACTTGCCATAGGGTCGATCCCATCGTGTCGTCGTTAGTAAATCAACTACAATTGCCTATTTTTTAAACTTTGACACGATGGTAGAGCCATCCTTTTCATGGGAATTGTAGTTAGCACCTCACTGACATTTATTGCCCATGCTGCTTCATTTGAGTAGGCTCGGGAGTCCTCTTTAGTCCCACCATGACTTATGCGCTGAAGACTCATTCCTCTTTTCTTCTTCGCTTTGTTCTAGCCATATACCCTAGAGGCTCCTTCGTGTTGAGTTGTACTACTGGATTGCATATTGACTCTTTGCACCTTTTGGCCTTTAGCCGGCTTTACTTGGACTAATGCTTAAGCCAAATTTTGACCATGATGTCTGCAAAATCAAACTTGCATCCCCTTGACTTCTACAACCTGACACACAATGACCCATGGAAGGAACACACCTTTGAGTGTCTTTGACAAGTTTTCACCTCCTTGCATTGAGCATAGGATTGTTCCAATCCCACGAACTAGATCATCTGCTTCACCGACACTCATTCTTTCCACTATATATAGCATTCTTTTATTCTTTTTCAAGTTTAATGAAAAAGACAAAAAAAATTATTTATTCAAAAAAGGAGTGGGAACGGGACAATATTTCCATTTATTATTGGCATCTAGAGTCATCTCACCCTTGAACAAAGCACTCAAACAAAGTCTTCTTTGTTTGGTCGGGATCTAGTTTGGCTTAGCTATGCCTTTACCTTTGAGTCAGTCCTCCTCCGATTGGTTATCTCTTCCAATCATATGGAGAGTTTTTTCATGCCTCTTGCATGGCGAGCTTATACAAAGTTATCATATGCTCCCACAAAGTCATCATTTGAGTCGTGCTTTTGTTCAAGGTAAGTAAGCTTGATTCAGCCTCTTTGTGGTGTCTCTTGACTCATTTTTCAGTTGGCCATCTAATATTTTTAGTGTCTTACCTATCATTACTTCAGTTATATTGGTCCTTTACTCGTGCCAGTTTGAGAAGGTCTCCATTGACTTCTTGCTGGTAGGTCTTGTCCTTATCGATGACGAAATCATGCTTTGAGGAAAGGCCTAGGGCTGCATCATGGCCCTATTTTCATTATTGATAGCTCGCCTTGTGCTCAACATCGATTGGTATCATGGGTATTTCATTGAGTGGTTTCCCTTGTGCTCGACATCAGCTTACATTATCACACATTGGGATTCATGCAGTACCTTGGTTTCCATTTGACCCTATTGGTGGATACTTTGCCTCTGTGTCAGCTTTCATTATTTGTTGGTTCAGAGGGTTTCTATCATGCACTAGCCACATCTTGTGTACGCCGTAAATGTGCTTCGGTCAGGTTACTACATCTTTTTCATCTGATTCCTTCAGCATTATGGGCCTATGGGTTACACTTGCACTAAACTGATGAAGGATGACTTAATGCCTTCCTTCTAGCATATCTTTCCCTATCGACTATGACTCATTGCTTTGGGGAAAAGGTCTAGAGTCCATTTGGTAGTACCTTGGGGTTTGCAGTCATTAGTGGTAGATCCTTCATTATCAATAGTGGGAAACCATCATTGTCTCCTGATTGATAGATTCTTCGAGGTGTTCGACTTCAGATCATTTATTCACACTTGTTACATTGTATTGGGGTACCTTGACTCTCATTATCATCATCGGTGAGTAGTCTCATGTTTTCTAACAGTATACATCAATGATCGGTAATCAAATGATTTCTCACATGGTCGACTTCAAATCATTTATTCCCATTGTGTAGAAATGTACCCGGGTGATCAGTGAAGACCTGAGGTTGCATCAACATTCTTTGATTCACTTTTCAGTTGCTCCTGTTGCTGCTATTTGATACCATTCCACATTATATGTTGTAGTCCTTCACAACGACATCTTATACGCTAGCATCCAAGTTGCGATGTAGCACTATCTTATTCCATCATGTTCACTTGGTACTATTGGGATCAGTTTTTGAGATCAGTGGTCAGCTCTATCTTTCAGCTTTGTTGATCATCATCTTATACGTGATATTTAGACATGTACTTGTTTGATCGTGATCAGATGATCCGTTATGTACTTTCAGTTCCTTATACTTGTATACACAGTGGATCCGCCTGTACTTGATATGCAGACATGCTTCACTTTCTCTGAGCATGGGTATGCCCACCTTAGACAGTATTTCTTTCTTATATGCTTTTGTGGCCTGACAAGCTAAAATCTAGTGAAATCCTTCTCAGTTTTTGACAGTTTTCCTTTCCATGTACCTAATACATTTCATCCATCATGTACCCCTTCTGACCTCATATATTAGCGGGCATCCGTTATAGCTCCAAATCTTACTCTTGATATTTGTGATGTTGCATTTATGGCCTAGGGCAACCTCTCCTTCCAGACTTGGTCCAAATACTTAAAAAGTAGTGTTTTACTCCCTATAACAACATTTCCATGAGCTAAACACATGTGTACAGGGGTCAGTGTATACCCAACTGGCGTATATGTCTTAAAACGCTTAAAAAATTAAATCTCCTTAATTTCGAGAAAAGATCATGGGTTTTACCTTTTGATTACATATTAATGCTTATGGCCCAACTGTTCCCAATGAATTCCCAACTAAAAAACTACTTTGGGAGAAGTATAAAAATGCTTCAATCGGAAGGCCTAAAGGAGGGGAGAAGAGAGAGAATTACTCTACTGAGATTATCCTTGATCATGTTTGAAGATCCCTGTACTTCCAACACTTCCACCACTATAGGAAACCCTTGCTTCCTTGAGTTATGATGTCATTTCATTAGTTGAGATATCCTTGTGTGAGTCATGGAAGGATCCTTTCAAAGACTTGGGATTAGTTGGACCTGGAGGATGGTTCTGCTTGCAGCCAGTAAGAGAAGATTTAGGTGATATCATTCCTTGTTCTATTTTAGTTATCTACAATAAAGAAACATTTGTCTTCTTCCCAAAATCAATCTTATTTATGCATATGATATTATTATGGTTTACTTATGAATAATTATTTCATGCATAACTAACCATGTTTCAATAATTTATGAAGTTTATTTCTATATGATACTTTGTCCATATATTGATATGCTTCTTTGAATTGGCTATTTTGCAGGTTCAAGGATCGAGAGGAACTCCAAGAGGGTTTGGACACTGGCTGGATCTACACGAATGAAGGACCCCCAGGTGCACCTCTCTTCACGTAGTTTTCTTATTTAAGTATCATGTCTATGTGAAATGCTTGTATTTTACTGTAGATAACCCTTGCTCTGCTAGGGTGTTGAGCCAAAACATTAGAGGACTTAGTCTCTCAATAGAGAATCAATATGTTTAGTTGAATACTCAATTAGAAGTGAAACTCTTAAGACATTTGTAATCTATAAATGACCTATAACTACCAAATGCAACAAATATTACACAGGAAATGTCATAAGTGGATAACACATGGAAGAAGAAAATTGATGAAGATAGATGCAATATGTTATAGGTCGAGTGAAAGAAAAATCTCAATGTTGTTGTTGTTTTGTCTTTAGGTATCTGAATGATATCTAAACTTATACGCAAATGTAACACAGATCTTTGGAAACCATGAATTTGAAATGTGACATTCTTTATCGGACAAAAAATCAAAATCATCACCAGTATTAAATTCATCCAACATGGACTTTGGAGATCCCACTGACATATGCATTTTTGTTGCCATGCCTAAAAACCATGGAGATCCATGTCGATAGTAGAACAAGATGTGTGTCTAGTACTCAAGAACACATTTCTTGTTAAGCATTGTTACTGACAGAAACCAAAGAGACAACACAATATCAACGTATGCAAAATCCCCTATCGAAATATAATCATAACCTAGCTAAGAAGTCTAAAAGATGTTCTTAATTAATAAAATTTGTATTTGGAAATTTTGTTTCTTTAGATTTAAAAAAGAATATGTTGTACGACAATTCTGTCTATTTATCAAGGAAATTATATCATATCATATGTCACATGGTAGCAATCTACAGTACCTAAAGTAAAAAGACAAATTTTATCAAGAAAATAGATTTAGAAAAGAGCTTTGAAAACTATATGTTTGTCATCAAAGATTTAGTTAGTTTAACAACAAACTAGTTGGAGTTTGAAAATAAAAACCATTCATAGGAAATGAATAGGACAATGACCAAAGTTGCTTTTGTACAAATAAAGCTAGAGTCACTATTATCATTGCAAATAACTGAAATTTGGGTAGAGGTCTAACAGTTAGAGCTTATTTGGAGGGAACACTCATCAATACCATCATTTTTTTCCACATCCTGTTGTGTCTCTAGATCTAGATCAGATAGCTTGTTATTCTCAATTTCTACCTTTCAAGTGTTGATTTCTAACTAAGCCTTTAAAACACAATTCTACCACTCCATTTTATTTTGTTTTGTCAAGAGAATTGGTAGGACCTTCCCATCCTTTATTTTACATCAATCAATAGCCATCCATCAATGATATAAAAAATAACATATACACAGCAAAGGCCAAAGATGCAATTGTTGTATTCCTATCTTCCAGGAATCATCTGACCTTACTGGTGCAAAGAGTTCACCCTGAAAAATAGAATCCACGTGGAATTTACAAAACGTTTTTAAATCAAGCTTTAAGTAAACCAATCAAAATATCAACATCCTTTTAATCAATAAAATCTCTCACTTAAAATAAAAGTGGCCTAGAATTGAATGTTATATCAACATCTCAAGTAACTAACGTCAGGTGAGAAATATAGGCCATGCATATCGAATTATAAAAATAATTGATGTGATAAATATCGAAATAAAACAGATGACTTACAACTAGCAAACACAAATAAATTACTTACAACTAGGAGATGAGTTTTCCCTTTAAACCTTTCCATTAAATAACTCTTCTATATGTCACAAACCATTAAAAAGTTTCTAATACGAGGTGGAAGTGGTATTGTAACATTAACCTCTGATAGAGTTTATGCCCATGACTACTTCTCAAGATCCGCTCCATTACTACATATGGGGCTAGATAAGATACATGCAAAAATCATGAATATGAAAATGGAATCTATATCCTTGTAAAAAAATGGAAGGAAAAAAAATTCCGCAAATTGAAACAGGCTGTAGGATAACTCATTCCTACAACATGATTATCCTGTCATGAACAATAAAAAATAAAATAAGTAGAAATGTAATTTTCTCCACATTTTGACAATCATTTCCTTTTGCATATTCTATGAAGAATTTATGAAAAAAGTCAGTTAAAGCTTTTCAATGTCAAGATTATAGAAAACATAAAGGAACCACTCCAACACATATAATCCTAAACATAATTATTTATACATATAAGTATTTATTGAGGACATTGTATTTAGTCAAAATATGGAAGTCAATTCTTTGAAATAACACAATTTATGGTACCACTGCCTTACGAAGTCGATTCATTCGAGTATTTACAAAGTCCATTCAGGAATTTCTTCAAGGTTCAAAGTTAAAACAATTAATGTGTAGCCTAAAAAACTCAGATTTGAAAAGGATATAACCCAAAGATGTAGATTATATATCTCACATTGATATATCATAATATCTAGACATCGGAATGACACTTTTTAGCATACTATTGTGAATTTAGCCCAAAATGCTAGAAAAAAATATTGATGGTCATTTTTGTTAAAAATGGAAACTAGGGAGAAATTCCACTTTGAACATCTCTTTTTGGGAATATAATTGTGGCATTGAATTCCTATTTTCAAGAGGACCAAAATCTATCTAAAGATCGTCAAATTTGGATAAGTAGAAGTGGAATTTTGTATTTATGTTTCTCTCATGTAAATTATTTAGGTTGACCTCAACTATATGTCAGCTTAACAAGATCAAAATTTATGTCCTCTCAACTACAATGAATTGTGTATATGGAGGAGAATTCTCTCTCATTTGAGACACATCAATGAGGATAAAAAGATACCTTTGTGGTAGCCAAGATTAAGGACGATAAATTTTAGTTATTGTTGGGATTGTTTTGGTTAGGGGTTTGTCATAATAGGTCAGAGTTTGGAACAAGTGCTTCTCTATGGTTAAGGACAAGCTTATATACAGGTTGTGAATTGTTTCATATGGGACTTATTCCTGTACTTTGGATGCAACTAGAAGATATTCTCACAACTTGACCCCAGACCTCAAATCACTTGCCTAGGAAGCTGAAATACAACAGAAAGTCGTTGACCTTATATGATAGTATTCAGGTGCTTGTTGAGGATGACATGGAAACTTTAAAACAAGCTAGGACTACTACAAATAATAAAGCCCTTGTAAGAAGAAAAAGGTCGAACTATTTACAAAATTCAAGGGTTAGAGCAGCATGTTTCAGAGACCCTAATACAAAACCATGAAGATAATATGAATGGTGACCTTAATGTGGTCATAAACCAAGTCCTTAAGGCAGTGAAAAGGAGCATCATGTGATATAAGGAAGGCCATAGTGTAAAGGAGGATTTTTGGTTTAGTCAACTTAGAAAGCATTGGAAAATTTTTTCCCTAACCAAACCGATCTTGTACAGAAAAATTATTTTTCCTCTATGAAAAAACTACCCAGATTACACGATTGAATGGATCTAAGAGAAGTGATGCCTGGTCTTCATATTGGAAAGCTATTTTATATCATTTAAATCTCTCTCTTTCTCTACTGAACATTTGATGATAATAATAAGAAGATTTGATCAAGGGTCTTCGCCATCTTCGGGTTTTGCCCTAGCTTGAGCCATATTCTCGTGTGTTTCTATCTTGGCTTGTCTTCTGCATCTATCATTTATGTTATCTCATCATTTATTGTTATATAATGCCTAATGTGATTGTTAAATGGATTAATGGGCATATGGTTGAATGTATTATCTAACCTAGCCAAAGAATATGTTAACTGAAAATTAACATGGTATCGGAGCTCGAGTGAGGACAAGCCCAAGCTTAAAGAGATTGCAATCACTAAAGAATTTTATTGATACCTCCATCTCTCTATGGTGAATCAAATCAAATTTCAAATATTGGTTATTTATCAAGCCCTTTTTCAAGCCCTAATCAGTAAACATGGGCACCAATCCTAAAGATATTCAACTATCATGGGAAAACTTGGGAAGACAACAAGGTATGTTCTTGTGCTTTATAATAGTATTATTCATCAAGATTAATATTGTATCATCATCATAAGCTTATGGAAAGATATTTTGTATGATCCCTAGAGGTAAGGATAGTCCTCTACAGATCTCTGTTTGAAATACTATTCTCATCTCTAGAGGATTGATCAAGTGCATGAGATATCTATCTAAGATATATTGAATACTTCAGATAACAATTATAGGCTTTCATTCATTCTATCATTACTTTTGAAGCTCAGATTCCTTCCTAAGAAGTTATAGTCTTGGACATCAATCAGAGTACCAAATGCTAGACCAAAACTTATTTCAGAAGGGTCTTGGAATACAAAATTCCTCCACCAAATTCTGAGTATGATCACCATGATCATTGACTAGTATCAAATGTTCAACACCTATTCTCTCTATCAGTGCCTCTGATTTTGGAAGGATATTTCACTTTGAAGATAGATTCTTGTTGCGATAGGATCCAGCCACTGTGATTCCTTGCTGGAAGGATCAAATCATCTAACTTGATGTAGGAATAAGGCCGAGGGATTACGTAAGAGAAATGTTAAAGAAGGATCATATTGATCTCAAGAGACATATTATGGTTATGTTGGAGGTATCCCTAAAACAAGGTTATCAATAATCTAAGCACAGGAAGGTTCGATTAGTCAACACTTGGCAATTGATGGTGATTTTACATAATCTCTTGGCCTCCTTGAAGGTCATTGTTGCAGTGAAATTATAGTATATTCCTGTTAGTGAAAGTTGTAGTAACTATGTTGACATGGTTATTATTATTTGAAAGGCTCATATCTGAACACTTTGGGATATTAAACTTTCTCGTTGACTGAAGCATGATAACCTTGTCATCAACATAACTCTGTGGCATCCTTGAGAGAGAACTGATTCATTATACCATCCTACAACACTCAAGTTGATTGGTTATTAACTTTTGATATATGTGAGCATGAAAGTTTAAATAAGTCATCTTTGTCAAGATTCTGACAAAGGTAAACTGTACAATAAAGACCAAGATGACTCTATCTGATGGAAAACAATAACACAAATGAGACTAAATGAACACAGTCCACATGAAAATGGTTCTAAACCTTTATTGTCAAATATCTTACAACTGTGATAATTATCATCAACACATGTATCTATTGTGCTTTGATAACACTACAGTTTGGTAACTTAAAAGAAATACAATTGAAACACAAACAAAAAAGTTACTACATGTAGAATTGCTTACCAAGACTATCATCAGATTTGTAGTCCTGAATTTGTGATTTATTATTGTGACACTAACTATTTCCAAACTAAGGAAAACATGGACAAAGATAAAAATAACTTGGTGAAGTTGAAGGCTTAGTTTTTCTTAATAACGTCTTCCTTTGACAAGGATATTCGTCATGTATAGGTCTTTGGGCACTCAACATTGGATGTTAATTAGATGAATGCACAAGGTCAGATTCATGATACCTCCTTATCTCCCTTAGCTACTCATATGAAAGAGCTCTCTAGGCAATTCCAGATGGTCAGAACCTCTCATGTGTTCAAAGAAATTAATAGGGCAACATATACTCTCTCAAAGGAAGGACTACAGATGTAGGAGAACTAAGTTTTGGAGAAGGAATTAATTGGTGGTCATTTATCTTATTTAAGAAAAAATCATAATAGGTTCCACAATATGGACACCTTTCAGATCATTCATATCAAGCTACAATTGTTTAGCATTTTTAATTTGCAATAAGCAAAGAAAGGTAATTTTATTGATGTCCAACAAATGACAAAAAATATGCCAATGAGATTATAATATTCAATCAGTAATTACCAATCTGTAGGGTGTCTCGAGCTACCCTAAAAGAATAAAGATAAACTTGTTTATTTTTGTTAGAGTGCACTTGTGCCAAAGTTTTAATTCTAAATTTGGTTTCTGATTATAAACAACTTCCACACAAGTCTCCCTGAGATCCCACTTTTATCAATAAATGATACCCACATTTAGTTCAAAAACCACTAGTGGAGTTTTAAGGCCTCCTGGTCATTAGGGAAATTGATTATTACAATTACTTGTGACATCCTATTTATTTTTCGAATGCCAATGCACCATATATAATTCTTATGTATTTTAGAAACTCCAATACAAAATCAATATTACTAGGTGTCATCAAAGGCCAACAAATATATTTTCAACCATGTACTTGGCCTTGATGATTCCTAGTAATATTGCTGCCTTCACTAAATGTATATGTAAGATGAATTATGCTCACATCCAAATATATGCTTCTAAGAAATAACTCACAGGTTATTAATGATAATTTAAGAGGTAATTTCCAAATAATGTAGGATAATGTGTGTGCAAGTGTTGTAAAATTTAAATATACCTAGCTCTCGTGTGCAGTGATCTATTCACATTTTCCTAAAGGCAGGTAGGATCATGTACCTCATGTGGAGTTCTCTGTTTCCTTTGTCCTAAAGCCAGATAACATTGACTAGAAGTGTTGAGGTATACTCATCTAGAAAATTGAAAAAATCTATTTTTTTTACTATCATGTCTTGAGGCTCCACTTCTCAACATCCCACAAACACTTGAAATAGTGTTGGTGGAAAGGCATGACACCATGGAAAAGGTTATTCCACACCTGTCAATGAAATTGTATGAACCTGAATCTTTTGGAATTCGTAGAAACTATTTCTATTGATGTTATTTATTACCCTTCCCTTTCTTCTTAGAACACTAAGAAGCTTAGTGGCCATCCATACTTGAAGCTTCTACAATTCTTGAAAACTATTCTACTATTATTCTTGCTTAGTCTTCCCCTACTTCTCAATATACTGAGAAGCATATTGGCCATGCTTCTTGCACTTGATATGGCTAAAATTATTCTTCTGCTGGTTAGAAGAGCTTGAATCTTCCTTCTTATTCTAACCCTTCACAAATCCTACTTTATTTCCTCCTTTCCTAACCCTCGCAATGAGGGTTAGCTTTGGTACATCATCATGAATGGCTGAAACCATGTCCAATCTCATTTCCTCCTCGATAAATGCATCCCACAAACCTTCGATTGAGGGTTGCTTCTCACAAGAACATACAAATTGTACAAAATGTTGCCAAGATGGACCAAAGCCATCCAAACTTATCCAAATTATTCCATTCTCTTCTACCTTGTCATCAAGTTTAGCTCATTGATCTCTCAACTCTTGATCTTTATCAGATAGAGAACTACTGGAGTAATGTTGCTCATGCAAGTAATGGACAATTTCTTCATTAAGAGAATTCTCCTAGACATTTTCTCGCTCCAATATAATGCAATGAAGGTAATATGCATTTCCCTATCAATATTTTTCTCTACAATGAAAGGGACTAGATGTTTCTTCACCAAATCCAAAACTACTCATTCCAATTTGACCAATTTCTAAGCATGCTCATCCAACTCCTTGGTATCTGTTGAAAGTAAAATCTCCTTCTCCACAACGTACCACAATTCAACCTCTTCCAAGAGATGTTGCATCTTGAACTATAATAGAGTTCAAAGTGCCCTCCAACATGTGACAATCATAAATACCCTAACAACTTGTGATTACAACTCTTTAAACAAACATGAAAACCTATCAAGAACTAAGAATCAAACATACAACCTCTTATAGGTGGAGTCCAACTTTAACAAACACGCAAAATAATACTCCAATCCCTGGAGCAACTGTGACATCACACCCCATGGGCCACAACCTTTAGCCAGTCGAAATCTGCTTGACTTGTTGAGACTCGAGCATCCCACCCTTGAAACCCTTCAATAACTCCCTCCAAAAAGTTGCAATCCTATCCATGCACAACTTCTATTAGTTTCAGTGAAAGTGATCGGATATGACGTAATCCAAACAATAGTAAGTAAATTTTGCACTAAAAGAATATTTGTAAGATCCTAGGTAATTTAAAGCCCTCAATGGGTATACTAGAATCTACAAAACCACACTGCGGAAAAATAATAAGAGCATGTACACATATTTGAACTTTCAATCACATCTATCTTCTGTTGAATGTAGAGCAAATAAAATACAATGCAATACCTCAAAACAAAAAGATTGCTAATCGATATAGAAGTGTTCGCTACATCTCCTTTATAGAATAGGAGGATGAGAAAAGATACAAAATATCTGGTCACATGCATGAAGCACTCAAGGTGACTCAGTCAAATGCTAGCCCAAGTTTAATCATCTAGTGTACCCTTGCTGCATGGATAAGTGTGCCAGGTAATTGCAACTCAAATGCAAGACAAAGTGAAGCATGCATCCCCTTCCTTGAGAATTGTGCCCCCTACCTAGACTGAAACCTTATCATGCAAAAGCATTGTGATTATATAGGGTTTTGTGCCCTCCAAATATTAGATCATGCATGCAGAACTGAACTAAACTGAATCTGAACTACCAACTGAACTGATCTGAAGAAAAAAAGGAATTGCTTAATCTTAAACAACATGCAAACTGAAATTAATTGAGGGTGGCAAAACTAGAAATATACCATCTACTCTCTTACATAACAACACCTCCCTCATACTATAATGTGCACAGGAACCATGACAAATTGCTACCATTATTACTCTTGTATGGACTTGCAAAAGGTACACCCTTACTACTATTGCACTTGCCAATTAAGTGCACCCTGGTACTATGGAGAAGACTGTCAGAGCTAAACAAGGTAGAAAATCTAACAAAGGATATGAACCAATGGATAAAAAAAATATTACCACAGTAATAAATTGAATCCTTAAAAGAAAGACTAGCATGGGAAGACACGGATTTAAGTCAAACAAAGTATAAATCTTTGCCATAGATAAAATAAAATTTACTGCATGGTTTTAGAAAATTCATCTCAATGCAAAAATAAATTGTTTCAAACCCCAAGATTGAAAGGAAATCGACTTAATGTACAACAAAATGTTAGAATTTTTTTAAGATACATATGCATTTACTCAGAGGTGTTGATTTGATGCTATATAATTCTTAAAGCCATGTTCAACCTATAATGTGTCTTTAGCTTTTTTATTGTTAAATTTGCAGGCCTATTTTAGGAAAGCCATAGGCTTTGATCATGATGAATTGTAGTTAAAGGGTTTTTTTCTCAATTTATATATTTTTCACAGTTTAGTTTCAATTATGCATTTTTCCATACCAAGTAGGAAATAAAACAAACCATTAGTAGACAAAGAACATATAAATAAGATCTAAACATGTAAAATAGAATGGATAAAGGATATACAAATGCAAAATGGAAAGTTTCAACTCAAAAATTGAATAGACAATGTGGTGTTAATAGTACCTATATAGCAGGATTTGATATCATGAGTAAAAACACCTTTTCCATCGAATGCCTATTTCCAAGAACCCTCAGTAAGGGTTTGCCAAAGTCCCTTTAATTTCCCAAATGTGCTAGTTTACATCTGAGAAGAAGCTATGTCTAGTGGCTTTCCAAAACAAAATAAACCACCACATAACATAATGTTTATGTATAAATTTGAGCAAGAAATGTACAAGTCAAAATACCAAAATTTGTCTAGAAAATCCAAATCAATAGGACAAAGTAGGAAGAAAAGGAGTTGTACCTGTGTTATCATAGCTGTGTAAGCTCTAGTTGGAGCAGCTACAGATTTTCCTTTGTTCCCATATACTTGTTCCTATGATTCAAGTAAAATCTCAGACTGTAGCTATACTAGTATTGCTTAAATTTATGATGTATAATTACTCGATGAAAATTGAATAATATAAAATAATGGTAAATAATATCACAAGTAATTATCTGTAGATCATAAAATGTTTTTCAACATGGTATCAAAGAAGTGAGATTAGGCAGTGGAGTGTGTTTTGGTTGAATGATCTTGCATCAAACAAATCTGTGTATTTTTCCCAAAACTAGTTTATCTACAGATATGAGAATTCGAGTGTGCATTAGAGAAAGATCCATTGGCTCTAGCACCATTATTATAGACAAATTATTTTGAATTTTTGTTTTCTCTTATTCTGGAATATGTTTAAGGAGGTGAGAATGATTATTCTCCATAGCCAAGTCGAAGGGAGTCGTAGCATCAACTGTGTGGAACAATAAATATTAATTCATGACAATCTGCAATCCCAAGGGCATGGTTTTATGCATTCTCCTCTACTCTGATTTGCTTTGAGCACCACAGATATCAAAAACTGAAGTCAAAGGCAAGGGGAGATTGCAATAATATTACTCTATATTTGAAGAGTTGTCACATAATTTCCAGACATACATTGGAAGATGTACATATATATGGAAACCAAATAAAATGCATATATGTCTGGTGTGGTCAAACTCTCCACAATTTAAATATCACACCATGAGATAGAACATTTGAATCGACTTGAGGATATGCTATTGAAAACAATGGCTCAATATAGAAGTGGAAGCATTTATTGGTGGCGTAAAAATGTCCATACCCATTTTGTAAACCCTAGTTTCTCTAGTATGGCACTGCAACCTTTTCTATACTGATGCACTTGGGATGAGATTAACCACGGATTGAGTCCTAATGTCAATATTGCAAGGCTAGGGTTAGGCCTTGGGAAATTATTACCACCTTCATATTGTATTTTTTTATTTTGGGATGACAATTTCCCCTTTCTAGTCGGTCCTTTAGAAAGAGAAGCAGGAAGTTAAAGTTTGAAACCAAGCCCTGTATGGTCCCTGGGCCAAGAGTATGGTTAATGGCCTTGCGAAAATGATTAGAGAGAGCACAAGTGGGCCAGCAGAAGGTGGTAAGGGTAGTGATGTTGATGATGATGGAAATGGAAGAGGTGGTGTAGGACATGATGAAGTTGATGGTGAACAAGAGCACCAATTTCTACTACCTCTATTGACAATGGCATTTGTAGCTTTTAATTTAGGGTATTGCATGATTGTCTAGGTTATGGATGGAAATACAAACAACTTCTTCTTGCGAATAGGTTGTGGATTCTTTGGTCTCCTCATGCAAATGATTATCATAATCCTAAATGACGATCTAGAACTAGAGGGAATGCACAACACACCTAAAGTTTTGCTGAGGAAATGGTGTACATGTACGAAACCTTCCTGAATTATATCCAGTTTTGTTCTTCCAAATTGAGATCATTAAGTATATGCAAAGTGTTGTTCCTTGATGCTCATGTATGTCTCATATGTTGTTCCCTTCTTCTGAATATGTTTTGGTAGGAAAATGATCACCCCCTCTTCTTCTTTATCTCATGTAGGTGATATATGCAGTGTTCTTTGGAAAAAATCAATCCTCTTAATCAACGAGCTTGCATAATCACTAGCTATGATACCACTATAATGTAACCAACCACTATGAAACACAAGTTGTAGTACCTGGTCACCATGAAGTGCAAGATGAGAACACTAGGTCTCCCTTTTTGTTTTCATTTTGTGATTTCGAGTTCAATTGCAAAATGGATTTGGATGTGGAAATTTATTTTGATGGTGATGTCGATTGATATTTCCAAAAAATGATCCAATACCTCTCTATGGTTTAGGTCACTTAAAATATCTAATTTCATAAGCACATAGGATCCCATAGAGTACAGGTGCCCAGACACGTTAAAGGAAAGAAACATAACTGGCAGGCAGACAAGAAATTAGATTTTAATTGATCATGCTCAGAAGCTTAAACAGATGGATGTCTAATGGACTACCCTCTCTTCGTAGTGCCTGGCTGAGTACACCCTAGCATCACCCCACCCAGTAATCTAGGAAAGTGAAGCATAAGTAGGAATGCTCGGAGCAAAAGTTGTGAGCAAGCTTCCCTCTTTGAACTCCTCTTCTACTTTCCTTTGTAGGACTAACTAAAAGATTGTCTACTCTCAATTTGGCTACCCCATTTTCCATATGATAGGCTTTGAGGGGTACAATGATGTGTAAGCTTTTTTTATGATGCCAATGAGCCTGTTCATCCTCCAACATCCGAGGTGAGAGAAGTAGAGACAGAGGCATACCAATGATTTATAAGGTGGTAGAACCCAATTTGATACCAAATTCATAGAGTTAAATGAAGGAGGGTAATTCCATCGTACATGTCACATGGTTCGCTCTTTAGAAAGATCCACCATGATGTAGCGTCATTTTCAAGCAAGCTCATAATGTCAGAGAAGGCGTACATAGACAAAGCGTCAGAATGGCTATGATTCATTTCATTTAGTTTACCACCTCCGAAGCTCCATGGCTTCTAGAGTGCTTCCACTTCAGGCCCCCAGCTAGTTAGCTTCAGGTACATGGTGACAACTTGAGTGGCCCTAGGAGGCATTGATTGAGAAGATGAAAGCATGGTGAGTGAGATTTTCAAAGATCATGTGCTTGAGTAATAGTTTCATGGAAATGGAGACTACTGATATCTTGGGATGAAGATAACTTTTTGAAGCGAAGAACTCATATGCCTAAGCTATACAAAAGTGATGGCATTCTATCCGCCATCCCACCAAGCTATGACCAGCATCAACACCTGCCTAGGCTGCTTATAAAGAGGTGATGGTATGGGAGCTAGCCTTGTCATTCACAAAAGTCTTGAATGGATTAGATTAGTAGAGCACTCATTATGTGTTAGATTAGTTTTATTTTGGTTAGAAATATTTGTTGACTCAGATTCTGTGGTTTTTATCGAGTTGAATACTAAGTGTATGGATCGTTTTATAGAAATAGATTGTTTTAGGGGATTATTTTATAAATTTGTTTTCAAGAATGGGATACCATTCATTCCAAGGTAACAATTAAAAATAATAAAACAAATAGAATTGTAAATTATCATTGCCATTAACATAATCAGAAATATGCTTGAATAATTGCTGAGGTGACAGACTACTGATCTAAAGCTACAATAATGGTCTAGTGTGATTATGATTACATACGTTTTGCATTCTCTTAATGGATCTAGCAAGTGAATTGCACATCTAGTATGATAGCTCTTATCAAGATCTCTTGGAATGATTAACTTATTTGTAACGTAGATCTAGTTTACCCCTTGTTGATGTGATAAATTCAATGTTGGCCTTCGATAAGGACATGAAATTTCATGTTTGGTGCCTAGTTCTTATTCCCCCATATAGGCCCTTCATCGTTCTCAAGCATATATATATATATATTATATAATATATATATATATATATTATATATATATATATATATATATATATTATATTATTATATATATATATATATAGTATATATATATATTATATCATATATATATACATATATATATATATAATAACATATATATATATATATATATATATATATATATATATATATATATAATATATATATTATATACTATTAATATATATATATATATATATATATATATATATATATATAATATAATATATATATATTGTATGTATAAACTAATATGTAGTGTAGATCTGGTTTACTCCTTGTGGATGTGATAAATTCAATGATGGCCTTCGATGAGGACTCGGAATTTCATGTCTGGTGCCTATTTCTTATTCCCCCATGCTGTCCCTTCAACCTTCTCGAGCATACATATATAAACAAACTTATTTGTAGCGTAGATCTTATTTACTCCTTGTGGATATGATAACTTCAATGATGGCCTTCAATGAGGACCCAAAATTTCATATCTGGTGCCTAGTTCATTTTCCCCCATGCAATCCCTTCAACCTTCTTGAGTATATATAAATGATGGTCCAACCCCTGTGCTTGATAATTCACCATCATGTGTTTCTAAATTCGAATGGTGGTGTTTGGTCACTTTTGTGGGCCCTAAAATGATCCTAATAACCCAGGCCCTCTAATATCCATAGTTGCAACCCTTTTGATGATTATAGATGCTATGAGCCATCGCATAATCTTCTGTTCACTACCCACAGTCACACAGTGGCCACAATAGCCCTGTCACACAGGAGACATTGGACAAATGATAATGAAATACAAATTTGATCTTCAACTGGATTAGAAAAACTCTTACCTTTATGGGATCATATTAGTAAAGAGGCTAGAGCTAAAGAAGGAATGAAATAAATTTTGAAGGCTCATGAATGATTGAATTTGTATTGTTGTGGGAAGAGAACTAGTTTATGCTACGAGAAGCTACAAACTCTTTTTAAGTAATTTTGACTTATAAAACATACGATTTTTAAAGTGATTTGTACTTATTTTCATAATTTAAGGGTTTTCATCGAAAGGGTGAGTAGATCACATAGTATTTGGTTATTTCACTCCTTGTAAAATATCTTTTTTAAAACTAATTTCGACTTATAAATCATACTATTTTTAAGTAATTTCTAATTATTTTCATAATTTAAGTTTTTTCACCAATCTAAAAATAGATAATAAGTAGATGGAATAGGAACATACTAGTGGTGACATCACTATCGAGGCTCTAGACTGACATCATTCAAGTTTTCTACTCTTTCTCCTTTATTGTGATAAGTGGTCTCTCAAACTCATAAAATGTCAACACTCTCCTTGCAAATAGTAACAAAATGCAGCATATGGATTAAATCCTAAACATAGAAGTGCGAAGCAAAAAAATATTGGATTTTGAACAAGAGACGTGAGGTGCGTGTACTCTCCTCTCTGTGTGGAAAACTGTAAAATGTAGTGAATCTCCTCTATGTGTGGAACAATGAAAATGCAATGAAATTGAAAATGAAACATACCTTGGTGTAGTCAATGGAGTGCAAATTAGTTGGTGGGGTTCATTAACCGTAATTCAAAACTCTCTTAAATCTCTTTTTTTCTTCGGCCTTGTGAAAAGTGAACATATACTACTTGTTCTAGAACTTAAACAAATATTGGGGCTAGGAGGGATTTTCAAATATGCTAAAATTTTCCCTCCTGAAAAAACCATAATTACATTAGTTTATTTTATAAATATATTATATTATTTTCACTTAAAAGCATTATAGATTATTTTATTTTCTCTTGGGTAGTATGTTTTTAGTTGTATTTTAGAAAGTAACACCCTTGGGAAGTTTTTTTTGTTGTGTTTGAAAGCAAATTTTTGCATATTTGGAGTATTCGTCATAATAACAATAATACTTTAATTTTAATATTATTGTTTTTATGCAAGTTTATGGAGGTGGAAATATTCTATTTTTTGAATTTGAATGTGACCTCTCATAAGGAAACAGGTACTCTTAAAGTGCTTGCATTGAAAATATTTAAGTGTTCTTGCATATTAAGTGGGTGCAAACAAAAGAGAGTATATAGTAAGCCGATTTAATAATTAAAAACAAGTGTTAGATAAATAAAACTCATATGAGAAATTTGGAAGGAGTAGGATATGTACCCTAGGCTAATTATATTCAAATTATTGCATGAGTGGGTTTGTAAGACCCTATGTTTCTATCTTGATAAAATGGAGTCCTCTCTGAGTCACTCACATAGTTTAGGTTTTCATAAGAAAAGTACGTCCTTTGCCTTAATATGTAAACATTTCATTTTAAATAGTGCGATGATGTGGTTTCCACGAGGCATTAAAACATGGAATGAGCATGCACATTTGGGATGCTAGTGTTATGTTCTACTCGAGGCGGGCGTGCATGTCAAAGAAGACTCTACCAACGGTTGAAGATATGGAATAGTTAGAAGGGTTTGGGGGTTGTGGTCTCACTTAGAGGTGTAGAAAAGCAACTTATGAACCATGACAAGTCGTGAAGCTAACTTAGGACATTCGACAAGTTGCAAAAAGGAAACTTCGTAGCGATACTAAGTGAACATTCTTTGATGGAAGTTGATAGCCTCTCCTTGCGCTACCACTTAGCAAGATGAAGAAGGAATGTGAAATATATGTGCAACCTAATAAAGAGGTTGGCAAGGTTGTTGCAACATATGTAGGTGGTTTTTTGATGTTGTAGAAGGAGGTATTGGAACTTGGAAGGTGACCATTGGAGTATATTTCTCATGGGGTGTTAAGGAGGTGTAAGGATTTGATAAAGATTGAATTATACAAATCTAGCAAATAGGTGATATTGGATTAGAATAGTACTTTTTTTGGACATCTAAAGTTGAAGGTGCATTTTATGGATGTGTAGTCTAAGTGCTTGGGTGTGGGCCACATCTTACTGTTATCTTCGACTTTTGGTGTGTGTTAGTGGTGTTAGTGCATTGTGTTTGATTAACACTAGCTCGAATATGTTCCATGAAGGAAAAAAGCACACGAGTTTCAGATGGCTTAACCATTTAGCATTGTAAGGTGTGTTACTCCCTAGTTTTGAAGAGACAATTAGAATCATCTTAGATTGTGATGGGTTTTACCATGAACTTAGGTCCACTTGCATGGGTTGAGGTTTAAAGGTACCCCATGAGTTGAGGAAAATGATTCCAATGATTACCTATATAGAGTGTTTATGATATAAGATTAATGAGTTTTTGTTGGGGAATGGAAGAGGAAGATAAGAAAGGAGAGGCACTAAAGTTTGTTGTAAATAAATCAAAAGGTAGGAAAATGTCTCCTATTAGCAATATTTCTCAAGTTACATATTCAATAAAACTAAATTTTAGTTGGATCTAGGGAGCTGGCCTCAAAATCAATGATTGGGTACTTTATAAATCCAATACCTAACATATCCAGGATAGTCCATTAAATATATTTGTCTTGGGAAAAGGTTGCAAAGGCTAAGGTTAAAATATCCCCTTTTTGATGTTGGTTTTAAACATTCAATTTGAGAATGCTAAAAACAAGGTCATTGTCTTAAAAGGAAGTCCTTGATTCTTTCGGTCAAATTACCTATTTCTTGTTTCACTTATGCGTTGAGAAGGTCTTAAGGGTTATAAAGAATAAGATAGTTATTTTCCAATACCCATCCCTTGAAACCCCTAAAGAGATAGCGTGCCCCATTTAATTTTCATAATATTTCAACCACAAGCTCTTCCTACGAGGATTCCCTTGAAGGGAGGGTTTGTAAAAGAAGTGGAAAAAAAAAAATCATGTTGAGTCAGAGGAGGGGTATAGATTATAGGTGTCTCTAAAGGTCTTGACAAAGGTAAAGGGGAATGTAGTGTTCCTCCTATTGTAACGTCATATATTCCATCATTCAATGTGCTAAAGGAAACTAACTTTAAGGTTCATAGTTAAAAGGTCACAAAGATATTAAAAATGAGAAGGTAGGTATGATTTAGCATAGGATTGATTCTTAAATGGTTGAATTTCTGGGTAAGATTTCCTAGTAAATGGAAAACATTGAAGCCCTACCACCTATAGATTAAATAGATTATGAGAAATTGTTTCCTAAAATTCAAAGAGTATCTCCATATTTTTTCCTTGAGATCCATGGAAAATATATTCAAGTGTTGATAAGTAGTGTTAAGATTTCATCCTTGATTCAGGGCACATATACCTCTTGAACTAGTGGTGGAGAGTTTAACTAATGAGTAGGCAAGGTTCTTCACTTACAAGGTTGGAATCAATCAAGAATTCTCCCTCTCCGCGCAACTTTATGATGAGGAGTGTGCATAATGGATTTATTATTGTAAAAAATTACAAATATTGGATTATCTTGAAGTTTGAGTGCTTGAAGCAATTGTCTCAACTTACAAATATTTAAAGGAGCTATGTGGTTTTCAATTAGACCCTTGACGTCAAGGAACTACAAAAGAGTAAGGCCTTATCTTCATTTTTAAGGGGTTGGCCTAGCCTTGCCTATATACTAACCTCTTTTGTCAAATGATAAATGAAAATTTGGTTACTGTTGCAAAAAACTAAATTTCTCTCTTCTCACTTGTTTATAATGTATATTATTGATCCCAACAAGGAGTTACTAAGCCTCATTGTTCCTTCGAAATCATACTTTGGACATGCCGTTTCTAAAATAAATAACATATAAAACTACTCTATATGGCCTCAACATTACCATGAATATTAGGTTGAATAGACAATGGCCTCGTTATCTTATTTTTTTGGTGCACACACCTTCCATGATTTTGGTTACATCATAATTAAGCTTAGAGGGAAAAAATATTATCATCTAAATATGGAACCATCCATAATACATGAACTATTATTGTATCTATTTAATTAATTTTTTAAATGTTAATGATATTTCTTACATGAATTTGTTCAAATGTTAACACTACTAGAAACAAATTGGAGAGTTGCAGGAATAGCAACCTAGAAAAAATAAGGAAATTGCATAAGAGTAGAAGTTGAAGAGGGATGACAGGAAGGATCAGATACAACCAGGAAGGAAAAGAGCAAGGAAATATGAGTAATGGAGAAGGCAAAGATTGTGAGAAGGAGCTCGCAGCTCAGGTTGTCAGGTACAGATGAGTTGAAAGGCAGAAAGGAGAACAAAAAATGGTTGTTTTTTTTATTGATGTTGTTACCATTGTTTTTGTGGAGATATGAGACTACTTTGTATCTATCTGTCCATAAACCTATGTATTGTTATGTTGAGGAAGAGGCCCTAAGCCTAATGTAAGGTATTCACCACTCATTTAAATGATGAATACTTCTATTGGGACCGTTGTGTGTTAGTTGCATGTTATTATGGTTCTTTAAGATTTTTATGTATGCTTGTATTTTAAGTTGTCTCTCTATTATAGTATATATGGCCTATTGCGATTAGACTTCCTTCTAGAATGATTTAGTGTTATCTATTCTCGATTCTCTAATATGATTCTCCTTGATACTAAATCTCAACCCCCATCTAGATAAGGTCGCAACATGCTTTGGGTGAGGCTCCTTACCCATTTTTGGTAAGGTGAAAATGATGGTGTTGTGCTAGAATACATCGGAGCCTTGTTGGCCCTTATGCCTAAACTCGGGGTCTCAAACTTGTTGCTATTTATGTGCCAGCAAATGGTTCCATTTCCAGGACCTAAAATTTGAAAAGGGAGTTTGGAATATGGTATAGATGATCTTTAAGAAAGAACTAGAAAACTGGTGGAATAAGAAAGTGGACCAATTTGTTTCTCTGCAAGCTCAACTCCACTGATGAACTATTAGAGAAGAAATACTATGTTTGAAGCCGGCTAGTGATTAGTATGAGATATTCTGGTGCAAGTTCCTAGAAGAAATTTACAGCTGGTTGCAAACATTTCAGTGAAAGGAAAGTCCAATTAACAAAACCCATCTCATCACGCCTGGACTCAAATGGATCTCCCTACGCTACATCACCTTGATACAAATCTGACGAGAGTGGTATATTTCTAGGTACAGACAATGGTGGAAGGGCATATTATTGAATTTGTAGGAGAAAGTCATTAGTATTTTTTTAAATTTGAAGTTGTGTTCTAATAGGGGTTGCAAGGGAGGCTACAAAAAGAGGTTACCCTATGGATTAAGGTTTCAATGGTGGAAGAGGGCTTGTTGGTGTTCTAGAACCCAAGCATGATAGTGTAAACACCTATTACTGGTGGAAGGACCTAAAGGGAAGGATTCTATTGAGAGGGGAACTATGAGAATGTCACGAGGATGGATGTTGATGAATTTTGAAAGGCCAAGGATCTAAGAGTGCAAAGGAGAGCATGAATATTGTAGAAATGGCTAGGGGCCATGTAGGCAATTAAAAGGAAACATAAGGAATTGCACGAAGAAAGAGTGGTGTTAAGAGGTCCGAAAGAGGGAGAAAGTATGGAAGGATGTTCAGTGGGAAGGGCAAAGACAACTGCAGCCAAATTGGGTCCCAAAGGTGATAGGGACCCACCCACACCAATGGTAATGGGGATAATTGGCAGCGGGGTGGATATGAAATCAACACTAGACATTGTGCAACAATATGTCGAATCAATTAGAAATGCAGTGAGGTACGAGATTTCCTTATCTTTAGTGGTAGAGTTTCAGTAAATTCATTTATCAATAATATTGATGCAACAGTTATTAAAGAACATAAAGTACCTCTACTAAATGTCGCATTACAATTTACATCGCCAATATGGTGGGGAGTTCACTGCAACTATCTCCGAGAATGGGAGAAGATCAAAATATCCATGGAAGTAAGATTCAGACAAGTGGGGGAGTACGCTCAAGATTTTATCAAATACAGGGGAGACTCTAATCATCGAAAATATTAGAAAATTTTTGAGAGATGGGATTGGGAAGGAGTTCCAAATGAGTTATTGGTGCATGGTTTTATACACACCCTAAGAACCTTTCCAAAATCTTGGTATGTACAAGAATAAATAAGGAAACATACTGGAGATTGGGATAGTTTGGTAGATTAGTTTGTTAGTAGCTTTTGATTTTTAGACCACAAAAAGAGTCTGATTGTGGTGTTGCATGATGTCAAGAAGATTCTTCTCACCTCAAGTCAACTAATGGAGGGGTGCATAGGTCATAAGACTTTAGAACATATCTACTAGTCCAGATATCATGAAGCAATAGGCCATGGGAAGGTGGATAAAGACCCGGATATAGATGATCTGGAGGAATTATGACATTTGTCATTCAACAAAAATGAAGGGGAAAGGGATATGAAGGATGGAACTATCAATGATGATCCACATTTACTCGCATTGAAGTTTTGGAAACATAACATTAGTACCGATGACAAACCCAAGTTAGCCTCAATTGGAGATCTTTAGGATAAGCAGACTACAAAGGAAATTTTCAATATCCTCAGAGAATATGAAGACTTGTTCCCTTCATCGGTTGAAAAAATGAAGGGGATCAAGGGATATATGGGGGAGATGAAAATCATACCTAGACTAGATTCAAAGCCACCAAATCATTGACCATACCCACTAAACCCGAGGGTTAAGGAGAAAGTGATAGAAAATAGACAAGATGCTAGTAGTATGGCTTATATTTCTGGTGGACAAGGTAGAGTGGGTATGTTCGCTTGTGATATGAAAAAATAAATATTCTATAAAAATAAGGGTCTATGTGGACTACAACAGTCGGAACAACTCTTGTGTGCATGATCATTTTCCTACACCATTCAGTGATAAAGTTCTAGATAATATATCGGGGAATGAATCCTACTCTTTTATAGATGGATTATTTAGTTATCACCAAGCTAGGATCGCAGAAGAAAATAATAAGAAAACTACATTTACCACAAAATGGGGATCCCATTCCTATCATGTTATGCCATTAGGTCTCAAGAAGGCACCTACGTTGTTGTCAGGAATTATGATTTCATCCTTTAGAGATTACGTCCACATGTTCCTAGAAGTCTATATGGATGACTGGACAGTCTATAGTATGCTAAATAAACACTTTAGTTTGCTAAAAATCATGTTCGATTGATGTATACAGTTACAAATCTCGCTAAGTTTGAAGAAGTACTACATATTTGCAGTCCATTTTAGCACACTTTTGGGCCACATAGTGTGCAAAGAAGGAGTATGTGTAGATCTTTCTAAGGTTACGGTGATCATGAATATGGCCCCACCCGCATGTGTAAAATAACTCAGATCCACCTTGGGACATACCAAGTACTACAGGAGGTTTATATGCAACTATGCCTCAATTACTGCACCGATGGAAAAGATATTGAGGAAGGTCGGACGATTCACGTGGTTAGAAGAATGTGAGGGTGCACTCAACATACTGAAACAAAAACTAATAATTAAGTTGATCATGATTTACCCTCACTAGAATAAACAGTTCCATGTTCACATTTATGCATCAGGCTTTGCACTAGGTATTTTTCTGGCTCAGTTGGGGAAAGGGAACCACAACCACCTAACTTATTTTACTAGTAGAAAATTGTCCACAGTAGAAAATAACTATACTACAACTCTGAGGGAGGCACTTGCAGTGGTATATTCACTTCAAAAATTCATAAAATGTTTACTAGGAGGCCCATTCAAGTTTTTCACCGAAGATTTCGCTTTGAAATATTTAGTGGACAAGCCTGCCCAATGTGTTATTCGAGTCCTATTGCAGAACACAAAATTGATTGCTCAAAGCCTTGGGCCTATTTTGATGGCACCTCTCAAGGTGAGCCCTAATGGGAGGGGCAGGAAGCATCTTGCATACTAGTGAGTCTCATGTAATGAGATTTAAGGTAGACTTTGGTAAAGGGTTCAAAAATAATGTTGAGTTGATGGCACTAAATCTTATCTAAACTCTCGCAACAGAAAATGGGATTCCATAATTTCTAATATTTGAAAATTCTCAATGTGCTATAAAATGAATCAATAGGTAGTATACTTTAGAAATATCTACAATCACTAATGAGGAAATTCTTGGTATTTTTGAGGGGCTTAGCCAGGTCTCCTTTGTGCAATTTTTCAAAGAAAGAAGTCAAGGGGAAGATCTCCTGTGAAAAGGTCTTGAGCTTTAGCCTGGGGAGTGGATTGTTTAAGAAGATTTAAATGGGTTGCACACTGAATATTTGCACTTGCCTTTCCTTTGATCATTGGACTCTTGGATTATTTTTTTATTTCTCATTATTGAATTTACATTTTTTGTATGAGAGGATTGTTTAAATTTTTTTCATCAGAACTATGCGACAACCTACCTAGAGGTATGAAACAATAGAAACAAGGAAAATATGCATAGTTTTTCAAAGGTAAATTTTAGAGATTAATAGGTCTAGTAGTTTAGAATAATATCCATGAATAAAAATATAACTTTTTTCCTAGTAAAAAAAGGGCACAGGAAAGACCATGATTAAGGAGAATTTCTCCAAGAAGTACAAAAACATAAGTGAAAAGAGTTCTAATCTTTGTCCTCAATAGATACCAACAACGCCAGTAATAGGTAATAGGAGGCCATCAAATCCAAAAATAGGCATACTGAATGCATACCTCTTGTTCCATCCTTGAATGCCTTCGCAACACGTAGTGGAGTTTTCTTCAATCCATCTCAATTCACATTTTTCACCATAACACCTTCAACAACACCATCACAACAACCACGATGGTGAGGTTTGAACTTGATCCCTCATATTCGTTTGTGCTTGCATCTGGATATGATTTGAGATCGATATCAATTGCAAGAGTATTTCAACCGCCCTCCCACTCCCACTCCCACTCCCACTCCAACTCCTGCATTGGTGGAGGAAATTTCATCCTCAAAATGGATAGACAAACGTTTTGGGTTATGGAAATCCGAGGTAGAGAGGACTGTAAAACAAGCAAGGTAGAGACATGGCCCAATTGCAATGGTCTTCGCAGCCCTCGAACCTGGAACATGTAAAAGAAATAATTTTAGAGTGATAATATTTAAAAAATTTAGTGATAGGAGACATAATATTAGAGTGATAATATTTAAAACATTTAGTCATAAGAGAAATAATATTAGAGAAGTGTAATATTTAAAAAAATTATTCGTAATGATCCATATTCTTTGATATAAATAAATTTAAAAAATGTGAATTTTTAAAATGTCGTGTAGTTATCTATTGTCAAGTAGAATATCACAATAATTTATGTCCATAATGGTGTGATCCTTCCATTTCTTTTTTTAAAGGAACGTTTCCTAGACCTACACCCCATCAAGCGTAAATCATTTTAACACATGCCTACTTTTGAGGTAATATAAATCATCCTATGGCTATCCTCAAACAAATTATCACCCATAGCCTTAGTGATATTGTAAGGCTTGTGTCAAAGTGGTATCAACTTCTTATAGGAGTTTGTGAATTTCCCTTTACGCAAGTCCAACCATAAGTAATCACCAACCTAAAACTTATGTCTAACCCAATGGATTGTGTATATACTTGTACTTGGAGTTGGCAACTTTCTACAAAATATCATGAATTCATTGTTGAATTTGTCGGATACGTTCCTCAAAATTGGTTTCTTTACATATCTCTTTCCAAATATAGGACTAGGTACCTTCATGTGTTATACCACGAATATAGCTACAACGATTTGTGCCAATTGTTGGGACCCCAAGCACATCTAAAAAGGCTTGCGGAAATAGAAATATGAAGAGTTATGTCGAATGTATGTTGAAAATATGGAAGGATTTCAACACGTGTTTGTGGATGCTCAGAATTGTATACTCTAACGACATCTATAACAATCCTATTGAATAATACTTTCTATCTATCAATGTAGGGATGGATGGTAGTGGATTTGGTCAAGATTGGTGTCCATCATGGACTAAAGGTTAAACCAAAAAATACTATGAAACCTATTATAGAAATCAAGAAATATGGTATTTTGAAACACAAAGTGAACCAAAATATGCTTGAAGAAGAACATATGAGTGGATTTTGCTGCTAAAATATTCTTACAAGGTGCCAAAAATCCCATCCTAAGCAACCAATCAACAAAAGCAAAAACACATTTGTTACCATGCTCGGTTGAGGGAAAACATAACATAAAGTCAAGGGGCACTTACCCCCAAGGATTATCTAGAGTAGGCAAAGGCCTAAAATTGGTGTGGGTGGTCATTTCTTTTGGTAGAATATAATTTTTCGACTGCTTACAGGCTTTGGAAATAGATTGTAGTTTGTTTTCATAGGTTAGTTATCTTTGAAACCCATCATAGAGTGTCTGGATATGACAAACCATTGAATGTTTGTCTCATGTGGGCACTACATCGACAACATGAATGATTGGATCATAGGGTCCCTATTGTGTATCCATTCATTGAATAATGGCTTTAGAGATAATATTGTTTACATAAAGAAGAGAACCAGAAATATGCTCATGAGCACCATCAATATCTACTGGAAGGGTTGTAATTAAAGAAATAATGAATACAAAAGTTATGTTCAATAGGATAGGGATCATCAAGATGTTGATCCATCCAATGTAAAGATGGTTTTCAATGCTAGTGATCTAGTCACATAAAACACCCCATAAAATTGTGCTTTGGGATACCCCCAAGTTTGAATAAGTAATCCAAAGCGAGAGGATTCGTTGATAAGGTGACAATTCCAACAACCCCGAGTTGACACAAAGTGACAGCTTGTGAGTTTTGCACAATTAGGGTGCCAATTTGAGCATCAAAAGGAGGCACAATTGCACAAGTGGAAACATCTCACATTTAGGGCACCTAGCCACAAATATTTATGCGTTTTTCCATTGAGGGTACCTTTAAAATTTCCTAGGGAAAAAAGCACATATTTGGAGGAATTTTGGATGACTTGTCGCATTCCACTAGCTTCATGCATGAAGAGTTTCTCCCATCCTTTAAGAATATTTTGGAGAATTTCATGCCATCGTCAAGGGTCACATGTATAAAAGAAGAACGCCATAGTCAAGAATATGAAAATTGGCATTTGTGTCATGTGGCATAAAGGAGAAGGACATAGGTGAAGAGTACTCCATTGAGAAACATCTAAAATATTGTTTATGTCCTCTTTGCAAAGAAGAGAATATACGTTGTGACTAAAGGCCCAAATTGCCAGCAGAGGAAGACTAGGGTAAGGGTTACTTTTTCTTTCACATGTTGAGAGACATTATGTATTTTAAGGCATATTTTGTTGTTGAGTTCACATATTTGGAAGCACAATTTCACAGGTGGAAATATCTCACATTTAGGGCACTTGGATACAAATTTGTATGCATGTTTTCTATTAAGGGTATCTTTTACATTCCCTAAGGCACAAATAAAATACTTCACTCGCTTCACACATGAAGAGGAGTTCCCATCTTTTAAGAATGTTTTGGACAGTTTTCATGGCATAGTCAAGGGTCACATTTACAAAAGAAGAACTTCCAAGTCAAGAAGATGTAAACAATGTTTCGAGGGATTTTTAGATGTGGGAGGTGTTATGGCATGACAAGATGTAAACTATGTTGCCTAGTTGTTTTATGGCCATGGTTAGATGTGAGCCTTGACTTTGTAACCTGTAACGTGTTAAGTGGGATAGGTTGAAATTGGACACGAGTAGACTAATATTATTTATATTCAGCTCTTAGGTGAACAAGGGAGAATCTAGCTATAGTGACCATAACTTGGTTAGGTTGTTGTAGTTGAGTCAAGACTTGGTTGGGTTCCCAAGTCCAAAAAAAAGTAAGGGTATTTGTGAGGGCATGATAATTAAGGGGTGTCGGGGAGTGCTAAGGAATGAAAAGGAATGCTAACACATGCTAAATTGTTTCAATGAATGTTGAGGTGTGTTAGGGAGTTCCAAAACATAAGAAGGGAGAACTAGGTCAAAATGCATGGAAATGGACAAATAAGAGCATGTGCCAAAGAGTGTCAATTGATTCCAAGTGTCTCATGGGTAAATTTTTTTACGAGAAGGTTAGAATAATACTTGTAGGATGAAATAATATAGTTATAATAAGGGGTTGGAAAAAATAGTTTTAGAGAAAGGGAGACTTTGGGTCAGGCACAACATTTTTTTTCCAATGACTTGGTTGGGTTCCCAAGTCACAAAAAAGTAAGGCTATCTATGAGGGAATGAAAGTTAGGGAGTACGAAGGTAATAGCACATGCTAGATGGTTCCAAGGTATTATAGGCATGGCAAGATGTTTCAATTGCTAGGGTATGTCGTGAACACGTGCTAGGGAGTGTGAAGACTAAGTGTCAGGGAAACGCAAGGGAGCATTAGTTTCAAATGCATGGAAATGAAGTGTCAGTGATTTCTAGGTGTGCTAAGGAGGGAGTGGCAAGGTATGATAGGTAGTTCCAAGGCATTCTAGAATGCTAACTAAGCATACCACGATGTGTCAAGTGCCAAGGTGTGCCAATGTGTGCTAAGGAGTGTTAGGGAGTACTAGGGAAACACAAGGGAGAACTAGGTAAAAATGTATGGAAATGAATGAATAAGAGTGTGTGATAGGGAGTGTCAGCAAGTTCTAGGTGTGTTAAAGAGGGAGTGACATGGTATGATAGGCAACACTAAGTCATGCTAGAGTGTCAAGGTGACCTGCGTCTAAGACGTTTGAGGTGCTAGGGTGTGGAAAATGGGTATTAGCACCAACACTAGGTGCGAATAGGTGCCAAGTGCCAAGTGTCAATGCATTTTAAGTGCCAAATCTTCCTCCTTTTCTTCTCATCTAGTTTTCAATAATTGATCTCAAATAAATTTAATATTAAACCATGCCAAAGCATATCAAGTCATCTCAACACATGCCAAACATGCTAAGACTTGCCAAGTGTCAACATGTGCCAAGTGCCGATGTGTGTTAGGGAGTGTGATGCATGCTGTGAAGTGGCAAAGCATATCGAAGAGTGCTAAGGTGTGCTAGTAGAGAGTGCTAGTGCATGATGAGGAGTGTTAGAGAGTACTAGGACAACACAAGGGAGAACTAGGTCAAAATGCATGGAAGTGAATGAATATGAGGGTGTGTCGGGGAGTGTCAATGAGTGCTAGTTGTCATGCAAAGGAGGAAGTGACAAGGTATGCTAAGCACGGGTAAGGCATCTCAGGGAATATCAAGGAATGTCAACAAGTGATAGAGTGTGTTAGCTAGTTTCGGGGTGTGCTAACATGGGACAAATAGTACTAAGGCATGCCAGGTGCTAAGACATGCTAGGATGTGTAGGGTGCTAGAGTATGCTAATATGCGTCAAGGATTTTCAAGGAAAAAAATGAATAACCAAGATAAAATGTAAGGAAATGAGAACATAAGAGGGTTAATAATTCAGGACTTTATCTTTTTCAAAAGGGGCATGCTAGGCTCACTAATAATATGTTCCAATACATGCCATGTGCCAATGTGTGCCAAGTGCTAATGTTTGTCAATGAAATATTATGCCAAGGTTTTCCAAGGCATGCTAGATACTACATGGAATGTCAACACATGATATCGCAGTGCTATGCTATGTTGGGTAATGCCAACATGTGCTTGGGCATCCTACCCATGGAAATATGTTCTAGGTACAAATATGTTCAAGGTACAAATATGTTCCACGACATGTGAGGTGACAAGAAATGTTAGCATACTCTTCCAAAGCATCTTAAGGTGTGTCATGAGTGTTCAGCAGTGCTAGGTCTCTCTCGTTAATAGAATTAACAGAGCTTGATTATGTATTAAATAATATAGTTCTTACACACAGTGGTGGGACTTTATTTAATGGATATTTGCTATATAATAAACCTAATAAAGATGAATCATGTGTTTGTTCATAGGAAAAATATATTATTATGACTTGAGGGAAATGACACGCACTACTTACTTCTTAAAAAATTGACTGACTATTATAACCACTATGAGCTTGGGCACATAATGAAGAACACTCAACAAAAATGGTCCTAAATCATTACCTTTCGACAAAAATATAGTAACAGGTACATAGCATCATCAAAAACTCATTGGAATGATCAATGATGACGAAAATTTTCTGTTCGTCACCAAAAGTAACAAAAAGGATCATTAGTGAGGGTCAATAAAATATCGTCATTGGAAGTGTCACCAAAGAGAGAATTAGTGACATGCCTTTAACGACCCTCACCGAAAGTGTTATTGCAAATGGCTTTGTTGAAAAACCTTAAAGCACAATCACTATATACACTTACAACAATGATTTTCTAAATACCATCACCATATGCGACATTGGTGATGGACCTTAAAGGTCCATCACAGGCATGAAGCATCATCAAAAACTCACTGGAATGATCAATGATGATGAACATTTATTGACCATCACCAAAAGTAACCAAAATGATCATTGGTGACGCTAAATAAAAGATCGTAGCTAGAAGTGTGACCAAAGAGATAATTAGTGATGCGCCTTTAATTACCCTCACCAAAATTGTCATCAAAAAGAGAATTAGTGATGGGGCTTTAACGACGCTCACCAAAAGTGTCATTGAAAATGGATTTGGTGACAAAATTTAAAGAACCATCACTATATACACTTACAACAACTTTTTTTAAAGACCCTCACCATATGCGACATTGGTGATGGACCTTAAATGTTTGTCACACGCATGACCCTCACCCGGATCTTGGAAGGTACATGGTCTAGGAGAAGATCTAGACACACTATGTGTAGGGCCTTGCTGCAAGATTAGGGACTTGGAAGGTACATGGTCCAGGAGAAGATCTAGACACACTATGTGTAGGGCCTTGCTATGACATTAGGGAGGTGAGTGTTCTTTCTTTATTTTTTTCTTTTAGTCAATTTTATTTTCATGGGTGATTTCCTCGGAAACAATTTTATAGGTCCTCCACATGGATACAAAGTATGCAACTAACTTATTATGGATTAATACTACTAATAGAAAAAACCAATTTACATTGCTCTTCCATAGGAGGATATTTTTGGAATTTTTCATGATATTTTGGTTGAAATGTTAGAAGTCTCTGAACTCTATCTTGTCCCTAGTGCATATGTTCCTGTCATGAATTTTAATTTCATAGGGATATTTGTTTTTTTTTTTTTTTTTCCAGTTAGCCTAAAATCTATTTTTCATTGAATTCTTAAGCCAGGAATTACAATAAAGATTATAAAATTCCTCGTATATATCTAACTTCGATTCTAGAATTTACACTTAAAAAAGGGAAGCAAAGCATTATTTTGACTTGATAAAAACTATTAATTTTACAAGCTCATATTATGCTTATAGTAATAATAAAGCCATAGATCTACATCAAGGGGCATTTATTTACAAAATGTATGCATGCATGAGATAACACAAATACTTGTGTCAACAAAATCCATTAAATGCCTTACCATTGTTTCTTTTCCTTTCGCTTTTTCTTGATATTTTTGGCATTATTCATAGTATTCATGCCTGCATTTTCTGGTACTCCATTACTATTCTTAAACATCCCAAATGCCACTACATTTTGAAACCAATTAAGGAACACTTTCGCTATATTTTCATCAAGTTTTGTAGGTACATCAACATTTGTTCTAGCTTTGTGAGTTGAAGTTCCTCCTCAAGAATAATATTTTCCAATAAGTGTAGTATTCAAATGAAAATTGGGCTTATGTGTGTTTGGACAAAACTTCATACCCTGTCAAATGGGCTGCTTAGTTGCATAATATACTTTTCTTAAAACATAATCATATGCACATGGTGTGTACACCTTTTTAAGAACCCAAAACAAAATTAATGGCCTTTTTGTTCAACTCATCCATCTCCATATTTTTCCTGATGGAAATCTTGGAAATCCTGGCACCCCCTAAATGATGCATTTATCTTATTAGTATGCATCCAAATATGTGAACCATTGCATTTTAACAAGTTATTATTTCTTGAATACCATCCCTCCCATCCTCATCATTAGCATGCTTATATCTAAAAGGGTTTTTCCTACCACTCCTTTCAACACAACTTCTAAACCTGTGAAGGTGACTAACTATCTCCTTGCTCCTTAGTTCATCATCATAAATTTTCCTATTAACTAAATGCACTAGAACCTCATATCCATTTTGGAGTTTCTTAAATGCTTCCTCAACTTTTACATTGTCCATATCTTTGTCATGATGAACCAATATTTCCATTTTACTGTACTCCTTTTTTAGCAAAAAAATGTGTATGTTCTCATAACGAGATAAAACCAACACTGCATAGTTATTAGGGATATCTAATATTCAAAATACTTCCTCTTTAGAAGATGGATAATTTCCATATAGGCCACTAGTTGAGGGCCCTCTTCCACTATATCTAGACTAACTATACTGAGAGATTTCACCAAATTGTCTAGCTAAAGTGAAATTTCCTTCTTCACCATGAGGACCATTGTATCCAAATGAATGAGTGAAATTTCTATCCTTTGCATTATTTCCTTTACATTGTGGATCAAAACCACTCTTTTATGTTAATTTTCATCTTTATTGAGAAAATAATCAAAATTTCATTAGATATGAAAACCAGGTTCATACATAAAACCATACCAAGCCATCCCACATTAAATTTAGCATAATAGATTGAGTAAATAATAGTAATCAACAATGTTACATTTTCATGATTCAGAGAAAAATAAACGCCTCTTGCTATTGTCAGTAATCTAGTCATCCAAAAGCTACCATGTATCCATAGAACCAACATCCCAATAATATTTTTTGTCAAAACTAAGGCCGTGTAGCCAAAAAAAAATTTCATCATGAAAGCTACACCCTGAATAAATAAATCCCAAGCTAAGAAAAACATTGAAATTCTTGTCATTACGGTGAAGCTAAGAAAGTTGCACCAAATAACCACAAATAAGGATGATGTGCCAAAATGAAGAAATGAGTCCATGCCTTTGAGACAATTGTCAAGCCATAGTATGAAAAGTCATAGTAATAACCTCACTAAATGCAATAACTGTGTGCAAAATATGGGCCATGTATGCCAAAACCTATGAAATTTACCCTCTCTAACAATGAAATGAAAATCTATAGGGATTCTTGTCAGTCTCGCGCTAACTCCAATATGAATGATTCACCACCATGGGGTTCCACAAATAAAATTTTAGAGAATTATATATTATAGAGCAATGGAACACATAAAATATTGCAGAAATATATACACAGAAAACACATAAAACAAGAGAGACACAGATATACGTGTTCTGCCTAGTTTGGGCTACATCCATAGAGAAACAACCAATCCTTCTTTTTACATTATCCAGCAAACTTAAGAGATACAACCTACAACAGAACCATTGTAACTCCCTCTTCACTCTCAATGTCCTCTCTCTTCCTCACTTAGAATATAGATATGCATAGACGCAATACAATTCCCTCATATATAGCAAGGGCTTGCCTTCTAGGGGAAAAAACCCTAAATTAAACTTAACTTCTACCGTCAGATCTCCACCTAATGAACGACCCAGATTGAATATGAAATTAGCACATTTTACAAGGGAATTTTACATCTATTCTTAGCTTTGGGGGCGCTGCCCCTGATCACCTGGCTAGGGGGGCTCCCAAAGGTCACATCCGCCCCCCCTGGACCCCCCTTGTAGTGAATATTTTACGGGTAGTGTTGCCGCCCGATTACGAACTAGGGTCCAATGCACTGATACCTTTGAATAAAGAAGATAATTAGGCTCCACACCCAACATAAAACAACTATATATTTATGTTCAGTATTTTCTTGGGTACATTGGAACTGATGTCTCAACATGAGGAGAGTTAAATGGATTTCAAACACTATTGGAAACTAATTTTCCAATACGTGCTTTTATAATGACCAACTGAAGAAAAATATATTTCCAAAGTATTTAATAAGTTATTCAATAGCCAAAGAATCCACTTAAAAATGGCACCAATTGGGCATTGAATATTTCCATCATCATTTAGTAAACGAACCTTAGCTTGCACTGGAGATGTTGCAGTCTATGACTTACTATATCAACTTTCAGTTATGTGAAAGCATTGTAATGGGGATTCACTCAAGGTGTAAGTCCCTATGGAGAGGGAGGTCATGAAGGATATATATCTATTTGATATATGCTAGCTCATCCAATGGATTAGTGAAGTGCTAAAAAATGAAAGTGTTCAAAAGTGGTTGAAACTAGTGTCAAAATGTAGAGTTCATCGTCCTAAATCCAATGAAACTTGAATCACTCAAAATCAACATTGTATTATCAAGATATTGTGTTCTGATCGTTTTCATAAATAGGTAAAAATTTTGCAGGTTGTTGAGAGGATTGTTGACTATGTAGTACGTACACTTGAGTCAATATGCTAACTGGGTGTACCATTGAGCCAATAAGTTGATAGCAAGTGTCATCTAATGGTTCGTGCACATGCGCAGATTTGACTGGTTCAGGGGTTTTGAAGTGGACCAATAGGAGTGTTCCCTGTGGCCTAATCATGGGCTCCCATATGGAACTTACACAATGTAGTAAAATTTTATGGGGTCAGATCACAGGCTAAGAAAGCTTGAACCCCCACAACCTACTTGACAACACTGTTGAGTCTTACCATTGTGCCATGCTAATGTTTATTGATATATATCTCCCAACTTTACGTGAAATTCTATGTAAATTTGCGTTGGGGGGAGGGTTCGAGGCTAAGCTCTGGACCTCCATAATCAACACTGCACATGACCTCAATGGGAGTGGCGAAAAAGGGCTCAGGCCTAACCCCATCCGACGACCATATGTGTGCCCACATAACCATAGAAAGGTGCAATGAGGGGGAATTGCTCCAATACCTTGCCCTAGGTTCCATGGCAGCCATAGAACCTACTAATGGAGGTAGTTGAAGCTAATAGTGGGGATGTGGTTGGCCCGACCCCCTGACCACATGTGCTATATGACAAGGAGTGAAGGCATAATTTTCTGCAGTAAGGTTTTAGTGGGAAAAACAAATATCCAACATAATGCACCTATATCAGTGTGAATCCTGCTGACTCTAGGGGAAATTGTTGTTTGGTAGTCTCCAGAATGTTGGAAAACGTAGGATGGTTAGGCTAGATTTCCAGTATGTAGATCATTTAGTGGAAAACTTCTCTAAGCCATAACATTGTAATATCTTGGCCAGTTTGAGCCTAAAAAGAGCCTAGATTGGGCTTTATGGGTCTTCTAGAGGCATTAGAAACATTATTTTTTCATTCTAAGCACTGTAAATCCATGAAATCACACATTTGAGCACTTAATGAAAGAGGAGAAACGTTGGAAGCTAGACTAGGAGATGTAACCCAGGAGGGTTGAACTACTTTATCATTTTGTTGTCTTATGTTGTTGTGTATGGTATATTTGTCTCTGTTTTTCTACTACAAACAAAGTTTAAAAACAATTAATTTACGTAATTTTGCAAATTGATCCATTTCCTAAAGGACACAAAAATTCTTGCAAATTTTCCACAAACTTGCAAGTTTGTAATAGAGATCAGTTTGGTATCAGAACTCGAAGGTATTTTGAAGATTTTATTTTGTTTACAAGTGTTTTATGATGCTTACAACATTGAAGCTCAAAAGAAGAGGAGTTTGTGTGGATCCAATTTCTCACACATTCACCTCCATCTTCACCTTCATCCTCTTCTACTTCAACCCCTTCACATACTCCTCCAAGAAGTCCAAAAGGACATGTTAAAACACCTTTGTTAAAGCCTGATGCCAAATTTGAATTACCTATGTATAATGGGGAAGTGAATGCTAATAAATTGGATTATTAGGTTCATTATCTTGAAGTCCATTGCAAGACTCCACAAATTGATGATGATTCCACTAAGATCCAACTTACTTCGCTTCATTGGAAAGTGAAACTCTTATATGGTTAAAGGCCAAAACCCAAGAGTATTTAAAGAAAAGAGGTAAGATAATTTCTTCTTAGAATGATTTCAGGAATG